>OY755194.1:571466-803335 GCA_963576735.1 Bedellia somnulentella
AGAACACACTTCTTTTATTTATTTTGTATTTGCATCAGCAGTCGACGTGATTTTCGCGCTATGATTTATTATGACTTTAAAAAAGGTTTAAAGCCTCAAGTATGTTTTGTACTTTTGGCTTCTACTTTTAGTGAGTCTGCTGTTGAGCAACAGTATTCAATTGGTTTGCTGAATTTAAAAGAGGACGGGGATGTCTCGAAGATTAAGCGAAGACAGGACGGCCGCCAACCGCGGTCCTGCAAGAAAACGTTCGTGCAGTCGAAAAACTTATTAGCGAAAACCGACTTATTACATATGTAGAGCTAGAGCGAGAACTATAAATTGGATCAGCAGCAATGCAAACCATAATTCACGACCACCTTTCTCTCCGTAAACGTTGTTCGAGATGGGTGCCGCACAAACTTACCGATGAGCAGAAAGACCGTAGGGTAGATTGGTGCCTATTCATGACAGATAAATGCCAGAACACTAGACTTTTTTAACTCGACAAATGTGTAAATTCTCCCTCTCCCGCCATATTCCCCTGACCTAGCGCCTTGTGATTTTTACTTGTTTCCAAAAATCAAAGAAAAACTAAAGGGGAAGAGGTTTGAAAGCAAAGAAGATGCGCTGGTTGCCTATAATTTCGAGATTTCTGAGGTATCTAAAGAAGAGTGGTCACAGGTATTTTGTATACGTGCAGGAAAAGTGTATACGTGCTCAGGGTAAATACTTTGAAAAGATCGTTACTTGTAATAAAGAATAAATTTTATAATTTATGAGTATCTAGTTTCTTTTGGCATGCCCCTCGTATGCTTATCACATAAATGTTGCTCTTAGCGAGGATCGAACCCGCAACCTCCAGACCGAGAATTTATTCACCTTTTCACTCGGCTACGGACGTCGTCAATTGGCCTAGACCTCGTTTTTAAAACATGCCCTTTTTATATTGTACATCGATTTAAGACATCAAACTAAACAACTTTGCCGTTGGAATGCTTATCTAAAATATTGTAATTTTTAAAATAATTAATAATTAAAAAGTGTCATTGCCTAAATTAAACTGGGAAAGTATGGTGAGTTTCTTAGCCTACGCTAAAAGAAAAACAAATAACACTTATCGATTCGTTTTCATTTTTACTGGCATATATAATAAGTTACGATTATTGTGTGATGTGTTCTTGCAACTTGGGACAAAACAATATCGTAAAGGCGGATAATAATATTCATCAATTAAATTCATTTTTTTCTTCAATGGCCTTTAACCGTGTTTAAACACAGTTATTTTGCCAACATACATATATACTCACGCCATTAGTTCCCATTGGGGTAGGCAGAGACTATTGATCGCCACTTTGCACGATCCTGACAAACCTCTTTAGCTTAGTTTACATCCATCAATCTAATTTTGCCAACGTCCAGTGAAAAGAAAATACATATAGTAAAGTTAAGAAAATTTTGAGACAATATTCATCAGAAGTAAAAGGTTTTCGTTCCATTGTCAAAGCAAGATGTTTTTTTTTATTTCAGCGTAGGCTAAGAAACTCGCCATCCTTTCCCAGTTTGAAATAGGCAGCGACACTGTTTAATTATTAATTATTTTGAAAATTACAATATTTTAGATAAGCATTCCATAGGCAAAGTTTTTTAGTTTGATGTCTTTAATATGACAGCGACATGATAGTCCAGTGGGTAAGAACGCCCGCCCGAAAAACAGAAGGGCGTGAGTTCCAATCCTGGGACGGGCCTACACCAATTTGTCTTTTCTAAAGTCATATGTGTGGTTAATTTATCATGGTTGCTAACGGTGAGGGAAAACATCGTGAGGAAACCCACATGGCTGAGTTGTACTTAGTCATGTGACAGTGTATTCGTACAAAACGGCGATAGGCCTGCCCCCTATCACGTGAGTACACGTCTAAGCAAAACGTGGGTACCTTCTCTGGAAACTAGATGGCGCTTGCCATGTGAGTTCAGGAGTATTGGTACCTCTGCCAACCCTTTCGGGGATAAAACGGCGTGAACGTTTATGTTATGTTATGTTATGTTATGTTATGTCTTTAATAAAAAAAGAATGTTTAATAACGACGCCAATTCTCAGTTAGCATTTCATTCCTGTGCACAACTTTTGAATTCTTCATTACCCATTCAATAAATCGCTGTCGACTGATTGATGGATTAGAATCAAATCGTCATATGATTAACGGTCAAATGATATCATGATTATAAAAAACTTTTCTTCAGCTTGATCTTAATCCATTACAATGATGTCATTTAACACCAAAGCTGACAAATTGGTTTATCACTTTTCCATTATCTTTGTTTGGCTTAAAAATATCCTATAAATTAGGCCAATGTAAAAGAAAGGTTGGATGGTGAATAAAGGTGAAAGACGCAGAAATAGAGTTCTCGTAAAAGAGCTATTTCTTGTAATAAAATTGTATAAGTAAAGTGACAGTGAGTATAATTACTTTCTGTGGACGATACGATTTACTGAAATGTATATAAAGGTCCTCAAAATAAAAAGATGGGACACTATTAAAATTTGCCTCTAGAAAAGACTGATGCCTGGCAATGATGAAGAGGTCATTATACTAATAAATAATATATTTTGTAATCAAAAATTCATACATTATTCTAAAACATTTCGCCTACGAATGAGTGGAATATAATGGAAACCGCCTTGTGCCGTAGAGTAACAAAATATGCATCCTGTGTAATGTTAGAATAGAACCTAAGCCATTTCTTCCCGTTGACACCGTAAGAGGAAACTTAGGGTATTGGAGCTTTTTCGAAATATGGTTGACTGATGAAGACTTATCACAAACCATCCTTTAGTTTTACAATATTTTCCCACCAAACTTCAAAATTTTGAGAGTTATTAAAAGGTCTGAAGCTCTGGCTACCCTTTTTATATTTGTTTTAGTTTACGAGTCTAAGAATACATTTTATAAACACAAAAAAAAATAATCATATATTTTTTTGTTCCATTTCTTTTGTTTTTTTTTAGATTAATACAAAGGCCAAGAGCTGGTAGTTTACCGCCAGACCCCCAACCAGAGCTGCCTCCCCTGGTGACGGCCTCAGAGCTGCTCGAGAGGATCGGTAGGATACCGCGCCTCTGGAGTTGTCAGAGTGAACGCATCCATAGGGTAGAGTAGCGCTTTGTTGTCTGTGGCCTGTTAACATCCGCGTGCGATTGGCGGTTTTGGTGTTGTTTTTGTTTTGTAAATAATGTCATGGGATGAAACTGTGTCAATTTATATTTTTTTGTGTGTTAACCATTAAAACAAAATAGCGGAAGATACGGCACGTACTTATAATCTTCAACTGAAAAGAGGCATATTCACAACTACACAGCACGCACACTCACACAACTGTGTTTGTTATTTAACTTTGTACGCTACCGAACGACAGAGACAAACATATTTGATTCGAAAGTAGCGCAAGCGAGACTGAAGAATGCATTATGCTGTCGTGCGTCTTCGGGATACTTCGGGTCAAATTGTATCAACGACGTTACCAGAATGCAAAATGGCGAACAAAGCAATAAGTGAATTTAAAAATATCATATTCTTTTTAAGTTTTTATGTACTTACGAGTGAAAAGTGATTCCATGAGATTTGTTTTTTCTTTTGGAATAGTTTGTACAACGCATAAAAGCACACGAAGGCATTTTTGGTAACCGCTATCTCGCTTAAAATAATAAAACTGCTTCTTCGAGTCACACACCTGTTCCTGTCACTTGTCGATTGCGACTGAGCGCAATTAGGCGACGTTAGCCTGATTTAAAGGATCCACGCGCAAGAGGCGAGTCACCTATCTTCCGCTATTTTGTTTTAATCAAAGGTGTTAACTGACTGACTATTATTAGCATATTCGATCGATTACACTTACATTCATCTTTCTAGAAAAAAACTTAGACATGGTCATTCACTTCAAAATTCGATCTTTCATTTTTTTAATTTGCTATGGGTTTTCCGCAGTTTACTAATATTGCCAATGACACTCGCATCGAAATAATTTCGATATTTTTTTTTGGAAATAACTTTTCATTACTATTGTATTTCTTGTCGTCTATAGACAATCTTTTCTAAACTAAATAAAATAAAAAAAAACACGTTTATTTACGAGAACAAGACTATAGAACAAGATTTTCATTAATTATAATCACTTTGCCTGTTCTGCCGTTAGGCGTGTAAATATTTAAGTTTATAATTGAATTTAAAAAGCAATTGAATAAAAATAATAACATACATTAGGGAAAAATAAAAGTTGAAATAATTATAAAATAAAAATGGCATTTCTTGCTACATGTCAAATAAATGTGTAAAGCGGCCAGTACACAATGGCCGACGATGGCCCACTGCTCGCCATCGCCACTGTGTACAGGGGGCAATGGTGCATGATGGCGGACAATTGCCGATCGTGGCGCGCAATGGCGAAGTTGTCGGTTTTTGGGCACACTTCAAAGGAATCGTGGCGTAGCGTGGCCGGTGGTGTTTCCACAGGTGGGCCATTGTTTAGTTCGTCACCGGCCGCTCATAGAAGCTTATACTTTTTTGGAATATTTTATTGCAAAATGTATTTATAATCACTATATGACGTAAAAATAACATAAATAGCGCCATAAATAAAATAAATTACATACATAATAATAAATAAATAGCTGCAACCATAATTACTTCGACGTCCGTCGCAAGTGGATTGCCAGGCAGTAATGAGCAATGGGCCATTGAGTGAACACCAATTGATCGTGGCCTACAATTGCCAATTGCAAAGCGTGGCCCATCGTGGGCCATTGTGTACTGGGCGCTATAAAATTAATTCAATTAAATTTTTTCTTCAATGGCCTTTGATCGTGATTCAACACAGTTATTTTGCCAACGTCCAGTGAAAAGAAAACACATATTGTATAGTTAAGAAATTTTTGAGTCTTATTAACAGACACTCATTGAACATTCAGGGTTGAAAAATAAACTAAATATTAAAAACAAAATTTTACTACAAAATTAACAATATAAACAACAAGAATGCATTATAATTTTATGTTATGAACCTTGATGAAATGACACAAAGTTTTAATGAAAGGGGTTTATACAAAACAAAGTAAACATTTAAAATTAGTAGGAAGAGGGATGAAAGGAGGCAAAACATCATATAAAAAAATGATAAATTAGGACATGAGAAAAAAATATGGTCAACTGTTCCTTCATCTAATCCACACTCGCAAATCGAACTGTTCCTTATCCTTATCTTAGCAAGGTGAACCGGAGTACACGAATTACCCAAACGAAGTCTACAAATAGTGGATGCTACCCATTTGTCAGCAGATTTACATTTAAAAAACCAAGGTCCAGACGGAATGTCATCACCCTGGATATCACCGTAAAAAAAATAATTCCAAATAATGACAAAAATGATTAGTAACAAAAAAAAATTACAAAGAATAAAATCAAATAAAAAGTCATGATATACAAAACACATTACTGTAATGGATCCACTAGCTGAACAATGGATTCTCACACCAAAGAATTGCTGAAGTTCTTACAACCATCTGTAAGGAAAAAAGAATTAGTGTGCGTTTTACATAACTGAAGTAAATAATAAAATGTCATTCTTGCGCTATGATAATTGGCTAGGACAGGTTTTGATTAAAACAAAATAGCGAAGATACGGCACGTTCTTATAATCTTCAACTGAAAAGAGGCATATTCACAACTACACAGCACGCACACTCACACAACTGTGTTTGTTATTTAACGTTGTACGCTACCGAACGACAGAGACAAACATATTTGATTCGAAAGTAGCGCGAGCGAGACAAGCGCATGCTGCTGTCGTGCGTCTTCGGGATACTTCGGGTCAAATTGTAAAAAAGAACACGAGTGAAAAGTGATTCCATGAGATTTGTTTTTTCTTTTGGAATAGTTTGTACAACGCATAAAAGTACACGAAGGCATTTTTGGTAACCGCTATCTCGCTTAAAATAATAAAACTGTTTCTTCGAGTCACACACCTGTTCCTGTCACTTGTCGATTGCGACTGAGCGCAATTAGGCGTCGTTAGCCTGATTTAAAGGATCCACGCGCTAGAGGCGAGTCACCTATCTTCGCTATTTTGTTTTAATCAAAGAGGACAGGAGAGAAATATAATTTATGTTCTAAGCTCTCTCTTGTCCTTGATAGTAATCGTAACGCTCTCGTCTATCATTTTCAACGTATCTCCCTCTCAAAATCTTTTCACCTCACCAGATCACAATTTTTGTAAAATAGTAGTCACGCATGCCGTTTGGTAGCCAAGTTAACCGAGTTTAATTTAACTATCAAAAACTGACTAATCCCAATTTTATTTACTATCGCCTGTCTATCCAAGGGGTGCTTTTTCGTAGGAAAAGTGATCGCCTTTGAGGAGTTTGCATAATTTCACTTCTAACCATTGTTATTGTATGTAATGATCAATGTCTATTCTATATTTTTTTATCCGTATATTAAGATAATCGTTACTGTACGGTCTAATACAAGAATATATTTGGAGATGGTGCTGACTAAAGTGTATATTAACCGACATATGTGATGATAATGAATGCTCTTATAGTAAACCCATGATCTTAGATAAACCTTGATAACCAAGGTGTGAGATCCACCAACTATCATGTAGAGAGGCGTGGGTTCTAACCCCCAGTCGGGCCTACAACAACGCGTCTTTCTAAAGTCATATGTTTGGTTAATGATGGTTGTTGATGGCGAGAAATGCATTGTTAAGCAACCTTAATGGCTAAGTTGTACTTAGTCATGTGACAGTGTATCTATAAGAAACGGCGCTAGACCTGCCTCTATCACGTGAGTACACTGTCCAAGCAAATCGTGGGTATACGTGTAATACTTCTGAACATCAGGTGACAATATCACGTGATGTTTAGAAGTATTAGTACCTCTGTCACCCCTAAGAGATGGCGGCATGAACATCTGGTTTGAAACTATAATTTTATCAGTTAAAACAATAGAAAGTAATAAATGAATCTTTGTTGCTTCTCGTATAGTATTTTATATTTCGCACTCTCAGAACGAAAGAGGCTTAAATCCAAAAATAGTGATATTGAGGTACATTCATAAAAAGACATAAAAAAGTATGCTCCAAGGCACTTATTGTTAAAAAAACAGGATAGCAAACAATAAGTGCCTTTGTTTTACTATTCATCCGATAGAACATACTTTTTTATGTCTCTTTATGATTGTAAATCAATATCACTATTTTTGGACTTGAGCCTCTTTCGTTCTGAGAGTGTGATTTGTTCTCAGACAATGTAAATAGTATGCTGTATCAATAATTCGATAAAAAAATATACTAGCAACGACAAAACAGTAATAATATCATGATAAATAGATCACATTCTTTATTTGTTTAGTAAAGTTATATGAATAGTATAAGATTTGCTGTGCAGTAACTTAGCATTGCCGTGTAGTGCCGGTTAAGAATGTCACTACCCCTTTCTACCCTCGGGTGTCGTAAGAGGCGACTAAGGGTATGGGGTTTTAAATGGGTTTTGGGCGATGCGGTTGAAGACCCATCACCAACGATACGTTATTTCTACCATCTTGTCCCCAATGAACTTCCAAATGTGGCTGAGGAGTTTCTAGCTCTGAAGTTGTGGCTACCCCTTTTTGTGATTTATCGCAGTGGGTATATGTATGTCTACCACCAAACATTATTTATTTTCTTGCAACCTTGGCTTATTCCGTTTATCCACCCTAAAAAATCCTCCCTAAGGCGGATATTCGGAAACGCGTGTCCGTCTATCCACCCTGAACGGGGTGGATATTCGGAATGCATATAATATATGGTTCTTCCGATTTTTTACCCCAAGTACAGTAATTAACAGAAACATACACAACACAAAATGGGTCCAAGGAACATCGTGAACATTAAAATACTTAAGATATACATACCTACTTTCTTACTTACAGTTTGAATAAAAATATCTTACAAACTTAGGGTCTTTTTTCTGTAAATGACTGTACGTAGGCAGGGTAGAAAATCGGACGAACCATATTATATGCATTCCGGATATCCACCCCGTTCAGGGTGGATAGACGGACACGCGTTTCCGAATATCCGCCTTAGGGAGGATTTTTTAGGGTGGATAAACGGAATAAGCCGCAACCTTTTATCCTTTCAATGCAAATTCCGAAAGAGAAAGAGGCTGTGTTTTTGGTTTTGGTCAGAAGCTCTGGCTATCGCTCTTTGAGATTTAAAGCCGAGAATATACTGTAATGATTATATTTTTTTCTGTGTAGTGTCGGCATAGAATAACACTACCCCGTTTCTTCCGGTGGGTGTACGTACGACTAACGGATTTGGAGCTTTTTAGGGATTTTTGGGAGATGTGGTTGGAGACCCATCACCGAAAACCTTTATTTTACCATATTTTCCCCAATAAATTTTACAAACGTGGCTGAGGAATTTCCAATTCCTTAGCTCTGGCTACCCCTTCTAGGGATTTATAGCCGTGAGCATATGTATGTATGTACGTATGATTATATTTTTTGAAGTAAATAAATAAATATAACGCTTGTATGTATCTATGTATATAATATCACAAAGGTCAAATCGAATACATATAAGAAAATAATTATAAACTAATAGAGATACATGAGCAACAACTCAATGCAAAATAATGACTTAATCCATCATGTCAATTAATTACAATTACTTACTTTATACGATATACGGTTTACTATCCCCTTGTGTATATATAATGATGCGCTTCGGGAGTTACATTATGTATTATTATAGTAGGGTGTGGTTTTGTTCGATGTATAAATACGCTTTTAGATATATTAATATGATAACAAAATAAAATACATGCATACATATACTCACGGCTATAATACCCTGGAAGGGGTAGCCAGAGCTAAGGAATTAGAAATTCCTCAGCCACTTTTAAAAGTTGCGTGGGGAACAGGTACTAAAATAAAGGTTGTTGGGGATGGGTCTCCAACTGCAACGCCCAAAAATCTCTTAAAAACCCCAATACCGTTAGTCGCCTCTTACGTACACCCACCGGAAGAAATGGGGTAGCGCTATTCTAAGCCGACACTACACAGCATTTTCTTGACTTGGATTTTATTTATATGTGTTCCCATAATACAAGTTTCACTTTGTGTGGGTCTAACTTGATATGTGTATAATATGTCCGTATATTTATAAAATACGCTGTGTAGTGTCGGCTTAGAACAGCACTACCCCATTTCTTCCGGTGGGTGTACGTAAGAGGCGACTAACGGTATTGGGGCTTTTAAGGGATTATTGGGTGATGTGGTTGGAGACCCATCACCAACAACCTTTATTTTACCATCTTTTCCCCACTCAGTTTTCCAAAAGTGGCTGAGGAATTTCTAATTCCTTAGCTCTGGCCATCCCTTTTAGGGATTTAAAGCCGTGAGTATATGTATGTATGTATGTGTATGTATTTATAAAATACATCTCGTTCCAGTACCTCCTCCGCAGCTCGAAGATCTCCGACGTGAGCAAGCGTCTGAAGGCGCAGATCTGGAGCTCCGTCGTCACCATCGTGCTGGTGGAGGCCAAGAACCTGCCGGCCGTCGACCCGGAAACCCGGTCGAGTGACCCGTACTGTAAGTTTAGGTGAGGAATCAGAATATTTATTGTTCAAGAAAACCTCATGTGGAGATTATCCTATTAATATTATAAATACTGCTGTGTAGTTTCGGCTTAGAAGAGAACTAGCACTACCCCATTTCTTCCGGTGGGTGAACGTAAGAGGCAACTAAGGGTATAGGGGCTTTTTAAGTGATTTTTGGGCGATGCGGTTGGAGATCCATCACCGACAATCTTTTTTTACCATCTTTTCCCCATTCAACTTTCCACAAGTGGATAAGGAATTTCTAATTCCTTAGCTCTGGCTCCCCCTTTTAGGGATTTATAGCCGTGAGTATATGTATGTATATACGAAATAACTATTGGAAGTCATACAATAACTCTTACATAGTCAGAGCGAGGTGAGGGAAAACATCGTTAGGAATCCCACATGGCTAAGTCGTACTTAGTCATGTGACGGTGTATTCGTACAAAAACGGCGATAAGCCTTGCCTCTATCATGTGAGTACACTGTCCAAGCAAAACGAAGGTACTCTGAACACCAGGTGACAAAGTCACGTGATGTTCAGATGTTCTTGAGTAAAGTATATGTTTGTATTTAAACTGTTGAGAATCGAACTGCAATACACTATGCTTTTTCTATACAGCAATGCTATCGGTACATCCATCGGCGATTCAATGTCTCAATCCAACGGTTCGCGCAGCGCAAACGATTTCGCGTGTTTATTGTTACATCTAATTATAGAATAGGAAGACATTAACAAAAACATTCTTGCTTTAAATTAGACTTTCGAATAGTCTGATTGATTTCACTTCTGTGCTAATGAAACGCCCAGGAATCGCATTGGTATTAAGAGTATAAACATACATACATACATATATTCACGGCTATGAATCCCTTGAAGGGGTAGCCAGAAATTCCTCAGCCATTTTTGGAAGTCGCGTGGGGAAAAGATGGTGGAATAAAGGTTGTTGGTGATGCGTCTCCAACCGCATCGCCCAACAATCACTTAAAAGCCCCAATACCGTAAGTGGCCTCTTACGTACACCCATCGGAAGAAATGGGGTAGAGTCATTCTAAACCGACACTACACGGCTATAAAATAAGATTATACAACAAAAAGAAAACCGACTTCGTAGTTGGAAAAACAACCGAAAATAAACAATATAGTACTAAAAAGTGCGAAATAAGTTTTTTAATTGAATATGAGTACTGTGATTAATACACCTCAACAATTTCTTTATTCCACACGCATCACTTCAACCTACCTAAATATTAAAATTCTCTTAAATTATTTTTTGAGCCGGTGCCAGCCTGCGTGATGATTGATAATAATAATTGTGTATTTCGCACTTCATATATACGTGTACAATGTAGGATACCTTGTAGTTGTAGGGTAAATTGATTTTTGTACGTATTACCATTTAAAACGTTAGGCGATAGATATATATTGTTTAGATTGTAACAATCAGAGATAGATACTAGGGTGAATTTACTTTTGTTTGACTGGCACCGACTCAAAAATTAATTTAAGAGAATTTTAGTATTTAGGTAGGTTGAACTGACGCGTGTGACATATTCAATTAAAAAACTTATTTCGTACTTTTTAGTACTAGTTTGTTTATTTTCGGTTGTTTTTCCAACTATGAAGTCGGTTTTCTTTTTGTAAAAAAATATTTTATTTTACGAGTTTTAGAGATGGGTAGACCTGGCAAGGAAGCTTCTCGGATGAGGAAGCGACGGTTACTGTATTATTCTTCATATTTCCGGTTTTTCTAATATTGTACGATATTAAATAGGCTCAACCATATGTAGCTTTACATTGTTCTTGAAATCCCTCGAAAGGTGATGGTCTACAATTCTACATCTCAAGGAAGACTCAAACGTTCACGCCGAATATCCCCGAAGTTGTTCAGAGTGCCCACGATTTGCTTGGACAGTGTACTCACGTTATACAGGGCAGGCCTATTTTGAACAAATACACTGTCACATGATTGTGAGTTTCGACAGTCCCCTCGATTTCCTGGGATGCCATCATCAGATCCTAGTGTCATGGTACTTTCTCGGTAACAATAACATAACAAAAGAAATGATTAGTGAACCTGTACTTCTCTTCATAAAAGCAACGAAGAGGAGTATAAATCTATATAGAATGTTAAAATAACTGTTTCCGAACTCCTAATGATTGAGGACCCACACCTTCCATCATCAGCTCAGTAGCATAACAATATGATTTTAAGAAACAAATGCCAATATAAGTTCAGAAAATATGTAACATTTGCCTATAAAATTTGAGGGTTCCCCTCGATTTCTCCAGGATCCCATCATCAGACCCTGATATCCTCATCATGGTACCTATCTGTCATTGTACAAATCAATAATAATCAAAATCGGTTCATAAATAGCGAAGTAATCGGCGAACAAAAATAATATAAAATAAAAAAATATGCGGTCGAATTGAGAACACTCCTTTTTTTGAAGTCGGGTAAAAATAACATAATAGATAAGCATCGATCCAGACGTGGTAATGATACTTGTAGGGCTAAAGAAACAGATGCAAATAAATGCCAAACTTCGGACTTTCATTTATGTTCCTGAATTCATATATCCATATTTCATTCATGCTATTTTATCATTTACACTTTAATCATCTGTCTTTTTTGTATCATTTACTATTTCTTCATACTAATAAACATATATAATACATAATAGTAATAGCATAAATTGTATGCACCCTTGCTATGTAGTGTCGGCTTAGAATAGCACTACCCCATTTCTTCCGGTGGGTGTACGTAAAAGGCGACTAACGGTATTGGGATTTTTGGATTTTTAAAGGATTTTTGGGCGATGCGGTTGGAGACCCATCACCAACATCCTTTATTTTAACATCTTTTCCCCACGCAAAGTGTTCTTCCAAAAGTGGCTGAAGAATTTCTCATTCCTTAGCTCTGGCAACCCCTTCCAGGGATTTAAAGCCATGAGTATATGTATGTATGTATACACCCTCCAAATGTAAGTTAACCTAGTAATCTACAATATTAACCACCATCTCTTCAGGCTAGGTAATGAAAAGTTCAAAAGCAAGGCGGTGTACAAGACGTTGCACCCATCTTGGCTGGAGCAGTTCGACCTACACCTGTATGATGACCAGGAGCAGATCTTAGAGGTCACTGTTTGGGATAAGGAGAAACAGGCCAAAGATGAGTATATTGGGAGGTAAGAAATTTTTGACGACTTGATATCTCAATGGGTAGTACACCGGTTAATGTGCAAATGACTAGTGTTCAAATCCCGGGTCGGGACTACACCAATTTGTCTTTTCTAAAGACATATGTGTAGTTAATTTACCATGGTTTTTAACGGTGAGGGAAAACATCGTGAGGAAACCCACATGGCTGAGTTGTAAACAGGCGATAGACCTGCCCCCTATCACGTGAGTACACTGTCCATGCAAAACGTGGGTAGTCTGAACACCATGTGACAAAGTCACGTGATGTTCAGAAGTATTAGTACCTCAGCCAACAACTTACGAAACTTACATCCAAATCAATCCTTAAAACACATAATGTGTAGTCACAAATCACAAATCGAAACATACAATTCCCCCCAGATGTGCCATAGACCTCTCCCGTCTGGAACGCGAGATCACCCACAACATCTGGCAAGACTTGGAGGATGGGAACGGCCAGATCTTCCTGTTACTCACGATCAGCGGCACCACCCAGTCGGAAACCATCACGGACTTGACCAGCTACCGAGAGGATCCTAAGGATCGGGAGGCGATTGAGGGGCGTTATGTAAGTTTATAAGTTGTTTTGAAGGAGTAGTCTTCAATTAGACTTTGTTTTGCATAAAAAAAGGTGAGAGTCGAACCCACGACATACGGGTATACGCTCCCCTCGCTCTGCCAACGGATGTCGAGTACCGCTGGTGGCGAACATTTTTATTTGCTTAATTGTTTAGTAGTCTTCATTTTAGAAAAATATACATTCATATTCGCAGCGAAAACATAAGGATAATTTTTAAGCAAATTGTGCGTACAATGCTGAAAATATCACATCAAAAGTAAGAAAATTTCAATCATTGACATCATTTAACACATCTCTTACTTACAGCATTACCTCTTGAATCAAGCCCTAAATCCCTGAAGACGTGACAGAAGTACTGATACTTCAGCAACATCAGCAAGGCAAGCACGAGCGGTGTTTAAACTAGTTATCGCGTGGGATAAAGCAGCCATCTCTTACGCACTTACTTAGTATCGTATACTGCCATCTCATTCTAACCGTTATCGTGTCGATAAAATAGCGCTCTCGCTTGCCCTTCTCAGCATATTTGTCATCTGGTGCTTAAAAAACCATCATATTGCTTTGACTGTGTATCCACGTGATCAACGTCAGACTAATTGCCGTTTTTACAAATGCAATGTTAAATGATTAATTTTAAATTAGTTTTAAGTGTAAGTAGCGTTAAGTTTTGGTCAGAGCTGAAAATCGGAGCTATCTGCTTGTAGTGGATAGACCGAGCTCTGTACCTTTTTGTCTTTGATTTTGCTGTTATATGCTATTGCTCGCTTTAAATTTATTACAACTCAGCCATGTGGGCTTTTTCATTCTGTTTTCCCTCACCGGTAATAACCATGATAAAAAAACCACACATATAACTTAAGAAAAGGTAAATTAGTGTAGGGCCGCCGCAGGATTTGAGCCCTTGCGCTTGAGTTGTTTTATTTTATAGCCAAAGTCCAATGATATTCATAAGAAATCATATATTATATTATATTATTATTATAATGTAGTGCCGGATTAGAATGTCGCTACCCCTTTCTACCCACGGGTGTCGTAAGAGGCGACTAAGGGTATTGGGGCTTTTTATTGGATTTTTGGGCGATGCGGTTGGAGACTCATCACCAAAAACCTTTATTTTTACCATCTTTTCCCCACTCAACTTCCAAAAGTGGCTGAGGAATTTATAATTCCTTAGCTCTGGTTACCCCTTCAAGGGAAATATAGCCGTGAGTATATGTACATTCTGTGTACTAAGTATCGGGAATTTGTCAATAAAACAAAAAATACAAATTATTCATCTAAATTTATTTTATCGCCTTCAAAGTAGGCCCCATCGCTTGCAATACAACATCTCCACCGCTTCACCCAGTCTTCCATACATTTTTCATAGGCTATTTGCGGTATGGCCTTTAGCTCATTCAGCGAATTTTCTTTTATGGCTTCTATCGACTCAGAACGTTTTCCTCGAAGTGGTAATTTTAACTTGGGAAATAAAAAAAAGTCAGACGTAGCCATATCAGGTGAAAACGGTGCTTGGTCGAGAACTTTTGTTGAATTTTTCGCTAGAAACTCTTTCACTATAATGGCTGTGTGTGATGGTGCATTATCATGGTGCAGCATTCATGAGTTGTGTTGCCACAAATCTGGACGTTTTCGGCGGATACTCTCACGCAAACGCTTCATGACGCCTAAATAATATTCTTTATTCAATGTTTCTCCCTCTGGAAGGAATTCGGAGTGAACCACACCACGGTAGTCAAAAAAAACTGTCAGCGTCACCTTGATTTTGGAGCGACTTTGCCGCGGTTTTTTGGGTTTGCATGTCGTACTCATAAACCCATGTCTCGTCGCCAGTCATAAAGGTCGAATCCGCAGAAGCTCGGGAAACCATGTCTTCAGCGACATGCTTTCGCTGCGCTTTTGAACAAAATTGAGCTCTTTTGGAACTAGTCGAGCGGCGCCGCGTTTCATGCCTAAAATGTCAATGAGAATGTTGTGGACGGACTTAAAAGATATGTTCACCTCACAAGCCAACTCTCTTAGACTCATACGTCGATTTTCGAGCACTAGCTTCTTGATTCTGTCGATGTTTTTTTTGGTCATAGCGGTTGAAGGTCTACCAGAACGAGGCAAGTCTACTACTACTTCTCGGCCTTCTTTAAAAGCCTTATACCATTCATAAGCCCTTGTTTTCGATATACACGATTCGCCGTAGGTATTTCGCAACATTTTTAGTGATTCACCACATGAAATATCATTCGAAACACAAAATTTAAGGCACACTCTTTGTTCAACAATATTTTCCATTGTAAAAATCGCCGAGGACTCAAAACTATGACCAACAAAAAATGTAGTTTAAAACAAATTAAATGACAGATCCCGCTCAAATTTTGCGCGCTAAATCAGTACAGTGCTACCAACATGCAGTAAAATTTGAACGACCTCTTTTACGCGGGTCTTTTTATTGACATATTCCCGATACTTTTTACACAGAGTAGTATGTATTATTATAATATTATATCATGTATACATATCATGGCCATATAAATATCATTAATTCTCCTATTCCCAGGTATGGTACAAACTAAACGAATACGCCAGCGGCGTAGGTTGGCTCTGCGTCAAAGTATTCGGCGCTAAAGGTCTAGCGGCGGCGGACCTCGGAGGGAAGTCTGACCCGTTCTGTGTTCTAGAACTGGGGAACGCGAGGCTGCAGACACATACCGAGTATAAGACTTTGACGCCTAACTGGATGAAAATTTTTACATTGTAAGTATTGAAATTAAAATTTAGGAGTACGACACACAGCTCATATATTTACTTACTGAAGGGTGAGGCCCTTCAAATGAAAATTTTTGTTTGCTCAATTGATTAGTAATAATAAGTCTGCCGTTTATTGGGTGATCAGAATATTGTCCACTTCAATGACGTAGTGGGAACAGTAAGGGTATTCTGTTCACTACACCCGCTCTGTACCAATTCATAAGTTGTGTTCGTACTTAGCAAGAGAATGTCTTTGATACCGCGAAGTAGGATATAAGAGAGATGTCGCTATTGTGCGTGTAACGCGTGGACTAGAGGTCGCTACAGTCTCAAAGATACAATTGTAATATAAATATACTGCCACAATATGTGCACTTAGAGAAATAAAATGCTGTATTAGAAGAATGATTAATGTGAAGAAAAGGAGAGAGGTTTTTCAGAATGGTACAAAGAGAATTAAATATATAAAACCAATGTGAATGATATTCTAAATAGAAAATGGATATTTTTATTAACTTTCAAGCGCAGATAGAATACAATCATTAACGGTGTACGCAGAAGTAAAAGAATAAAAAAGCATGTATAAAGCATAGACTAGCATGTGGGAAACAAGAACGTTTTATCAAGATCGTAAAAAGTGGCAAATAATGGGTTCCACCTATGTTAAAACCAGGAGTATCATGAAAATTCAACTTTAATCGATTTACCTTCAAATACAAAAGCTTATAAAAGACTTTTTTACTATGATAGACAAAGCAACCATCTCTCATAACCTAAATTTCAAAAAATACTATGCTGAAATATGTAAATTTTATTTTCCAGCACAGTAAAAGACATAAGTTCGATCCTAGAAATAACAGTGTACGACGAAGACAACGACCACAAAGTAGAGTTCCTCGGAAAGCTAGCCATCCCACTTCTGAACATTAGGAACGGAGAGAAGCGATGGTACGCGCTGAAAGACAAGAAGATGAGGGCGAGAGCGAAAGGAAACTACCCGCAGATTCAACTTGAGATGAGCGTTATTTGGAACCCGGTAAGATAAAATCATTTCAGATGATCAGATTTTTAACATAAATAATTAACTCAAAATCTTTTTTAATGTCCAGCGGATTTCGTTAGAGGTGACTTGTGGCTGTAGATCTATAGAAAAAAAAAGTCTTCATTCCACATCAACATTAAAACATGATATAGAAATTAGATTTCCAAATATAGGTACAATGGATAGTCTTATCACTTAAAACGATCACTCCCAGACAACCTTTTGATGGTAAGGTCAGCAAATGAATGGTTAACGATAGGAAGATACTTTATTTACTTCACAATTTTCTTGAATCAACTTCTGAAAGTGATTGAAACATGTCTAATTCTGAAGAATGATATGTTACGCTGATATGTATGTGTGTAAAAAAAATATTGAAATATATCCAAAATCATAATTGTACTAACGTCGTCCCCAAATCAGTCCACTTAAAAAACATGGTTTTCCTCAGCAGGTCACACTTTTTAAATCATTTTCTTATCCTCAGCTCAAAGCCGCCATCCGAGTGATAAACCCCAAAGAACCCAAGTACATGCATCAGGAGTCCAAATTCAAACGACAACTCTTCATCAGAAATGTGATGAGACTGAAAATTATCATCATGTGGTTTATCGATGTGGGAAGGATATTACAGTAAGTATAGTATTTTATAGGAGATCAATCAACTGATTTTTTTACAAAAGGCTTTTATGTCATGATAACTATATATAGTGTAAGAATGGAAATACAATAAGAATTTGTATGCCCTGTAGTGCCGGCTTAGAATGTCACTACCCCTTTCTACCCACGGGTGTTGTAAAAAGCAACTAAGGGTATAAAGGGGGTGTATTTCTTTAATTACTTTTTGGGCGATGCGGTTAGTGAACCATCACCAATGATACTTTATTTCTACCATCTTCATACCCCTATCAACTCCCAAATGAGGCTGAGGAGTTTCTTGCTCTGAAGCTTTGGCTACCATTTGGGATTTATAGTTGTGAGTTTACATATGTTTGCATATATGTTTTCTTGTAAGTATTTTAAGTAGACCAAGAGAGTAGCCAGTAACCATCTTCAAACCTTATCTCTTAGGTCATTAGTTTAATTGCATAACCTCTTTCTTAATTTCTTACTTTTGCCAATAATCCTAAAATCAAACGCACAACTAATAACATGGCATAGTGCAATTCTACTAAATAACATGTCAAATCTTCCCCAGAGATTGCTTCGAATGGGAATCGAAGATCCTATCATTTCTCGGCCTACTGGTTTGGCTCGCGTTCTGCTACTACTTCGAAATGTGGATGATACCGCTGCTTATACTCGTTTTGTTCTCCAGGAATTGGTTGATATACCGATTGACAGGTGAGTTGAGAAGATAGTAGTAGTTGCTGGTAGTGTCGGCTTAGAATAGCACTACCCCATTTCTAAGGTGATCGTAAGAGGCGACTAAGGGTTAATGCGGTTGGAGACCCATCACCAATAAAACTTTATATTATAATATTTTCCCCATTTAACTTCTAAAAGTGACTGAGAAATCTCTTATTTCGAAGCTCTGGCTCCCCTTCTAGGGATTTATAGCCGTGAGTATTTGTAATTCATTACTAATATCTTTACTAATAGTTGGCTACAGATGGACATAAATCTACTCAAATGTTGTCTACAACCACCATCGACTTTGGCATAAAAAAAGGTTATTTCTCTTCGTTATGTTTTTATGGTACAGTAGTTATAAAACAATAATCTGAATAAAATATAAGACTTTCTTAAGCATCAAAAAAAAAAAAAGTCAAAAAGTTTATTTTTCAAAATTAAGTTAAAAATTAACATTTTTTGAACGTCAAATTTTTTTAAATTTATCATTAGTCCGTTGCTTCGGAAGGTGTTCGTAAAGAGAAGAAGCAACAAAGAAACTCTTTACATTCACATTTTTTCATTTTTTCAAAACATGGTTTGTACAATTTCAGTTTATCAACATGTTTTTACTTTATAAAAGATTTTCTATGCGACAAAACCAAACGCTAGTTTGACATATTTAAAATAAATTGTCCATCACAAAAACCAATCACATAACGTGAGAAGAAAAATCCTCACCAGACAATTATTCCTAGGAATAACGAGGGAAGATTTATAGCTTTACGGACACGGTCATGTGCGCGTTGGGTCCTTGTCGTTTAAAAAATCTTGAACACTGTAGTAAGACTTCTTTAAAAGCATGGCTTTTATTGCCTTTTTAAAAGATGCCACAGGCAATTCCAATATGTCAGAAGGAAGTTTGTTGAACATTTTCAGGGATAGTCCCATAAAGGAGTTACTTACTTTATTAAGTCTCCACTTCGGTACGTGAAGTTTGTCCTTATTTCGAGTGTTAACAGTATGCCTATCACTAACTTTACTAAATTGGCCTATATTCTTTTTGGCATACATTAAATTCTCAAATATGTATTGGCAAGGGACAGTTAAAATGCCAATTTCTTTAAATTTTTCGCGCAACGAATACCTCGACCTCAACATGTAAATAGATCGGATAGCTCGCTTTTGTAAGACGAAAACTTTATGAACATCAGCCGCTTTACCCCATAATAAAATACCGTACGACATAATACTATGAAAATAACTGAAATACACAATGCGAGCTGTTTCTACGTCTGCTATTTCTCTAATCTTACGCACGGCATACGCTGCTGAGCTCAGCCTTTTAGAAAGTGTTAGTATATGGGGTCCCCATTGCAACTTAGAATCGATTATTATCCCTAGGAATTTTGTTTCTTTCACTAATTCTACTTGTTCACTATCAATAACAATATTGTTATCAACTTGCCTAACATTCGGTAAAGTAAATTTAATACATTTAGTTTTTTTGGCATTTAGAACCAGGTTATTTACAGTAAACCAATGCAATACCAGCATGGAACCTCAAAGAAAAATTTCGACACGCGTGTAGAAAATAAGGAGGATCTGTTTTAAAAGTAAGTTCGGTGTTAAATGATTATTATTTACTCATACAGATGGCAATCCTTTGCTACATCCTGTTGATGACGATGATCTATTAGCTGAGGAAGATGATGAAGAAGAAGATAAGGTTAGTTATCTAGAGAGACTTGTTTTTATAAATATAAAAGATATATATGCAACAACTTTGGCACTACAATTGATGGCAAAGAGACATTGAATCCTTTTAAATTCATATGTTGTTCATTAAGATGGATTAAAGTGAGGGAAATTGTGAGTGAATCCACATTGTAAGATTATGTTTAGTCACGTGATAACAAAAATATTTTTTAAGTACAATTCATCACGCACAGTCTATAGTACAAACAAAAGTGGGTCAAAAATACGCCCTTGCGTTACTGCCCTCGTCATATTATAATTGTTACCATGCATAACTCGACTTTAAGGCCTAAGTCCTTTTCTGTAACTAATAATTTTACGGCAGAAGGGTCAAATCCAATATTCAATTTCTCAGATAAAAGATAAGAGTCTATACGTGCATTTGCGGTGTCAAAAGTAGTAAAAAAATTTTTTTTTTTCTCAAATTCCATAAATTAAAATTTTATACTTTTCCAAAATAAAATTGTAAGCAAACAGTTATTTTCTGTATTAAATGTTTTCAGGAGGAGAAAAAGTCGTTAAAGGAACGTTTACACGCCATTCAGGAAGTCACACAAACGGTGCAAAACGCCATCGGCTATATCGCCTCTTTGGGTGAAGCTGTCAAGAAGTAAGTAACTACAGGCTTTTTAAGTGGTTTTTGAACATTTAAGATTGATAATAAACATAACATCAACATAAACGTTCTCGCCGAATATCCCCGAATGGGTTGGCAGAGGTACTAATACTTCTGAACATCACGTGACTTTGTCACCTAGTGTTCAGACTACCCACGTTTTGCATGGACAGTGTACTCACGTGATAGGGGGCAGGCCTATCGCCGTTTTGTACGAATACACTGTCACATGACTATATAAGTACAACTCAGTCATGTGGGTTTCCTCACGATGTTTTCCCTCACCGTTAACAACCATGATAAATTAACCACACATATGTCTTTAGAAAAGACAAATTGGTGTAGGCCCGACCCGGGATTTGAACACTAGTCGCTTGCACGAGAACCGAGTGTTCTACCCACTGGGCTATCAAGTATTGATAATACTTAACATTTAATTAAAAACTAGAAAAACTAATAGTAATAAAGGGACTTAAAAGGTTGAGTTTGTGTATTAAGTTTATCATAATAATATAAAAAAATACTGTTCTGATTCTCAGATGATTGTTGCTCAAAAGCGCTTACTTCTCAGATATTGTTTCATTTGGCTCTCATTTTAAAATTGTAAGGATTTCATAAATTCTTTATTACTTTATTAAATGGTAGAGTCCTAGATATTAAAACATTCGTATAAAAATGGGTGGTGGATAAATTTGAAGTTTCGAGCGGAACAACAGTACTAAAGAGCTTATTACATTTGTCTGAATGAAGACGTCTCAGAGCCACAGAATCTGAATTCAGACTAGTGGAATAACGTTCAGAACGCTAGGCTTCTGAAAAGTAGACAAATTTGTGTATTGGAATAACAAGCGTCGGCGGCAGTAACTTCAAGGGACGTCTGAATTCAGAAACGACAAAGTGTAATGGAATAAGCTCTTAATACTACTACTTACTAATATTCTAAAGTATATTTATTTATTATTTTGTTTTTATTTTATTTTCTTTGTATATATTTCCTTAGATGGGGTAGCCAGAGCCAAGGAATTATAAATTCCTCAGCCTCTTTTGGAAGTTGATTGGGAAAAAGGCGGTATAATAAAGGTTTTTGGTGATGGGTCTCCAACCACATCGCCCAAAAATCCAATAAAAAGACCCAATACCGTTAGTCGCCTTTTACGAACACCCACCGGAAGAAATGGGGTAGTGCTATTCTAAGCCGACATTACACAGCTGCTACTACTTATTTTCTGCCCCCAGTCTTTTCAACTTCACGGTGCCGTATCTAACGTACTTGGCAATATTCATGGTGCTGGCGGCCATGTTGTTGGTGTACGTCATTCCGCTGAGATATCTGTTGATGGCGTGGGGTGAGTGGTATTATTTGTATTAGTTTTACATACATACATATACTCACGGATATATTTCCGTAGAAGAGGTAGACAGAGCTAAGGAATTATAAATTCCTCAGCCACTTTTGGAAGTTGAGTGGGGGAAAGATGGTAAAAATAAAGGTTTTTGGTGATGGGTCTCCAACCGCATCGCCCAAAAATCCAATAAAAAGCCCCAATACCCTTAGTCGCCTCTTACGACACCCGTGGGTAGAAAGGGGTAGCGACATTCTAAGCCGGCTGTACACGGCAATTAGTTTTAGTTTTTAATTTATATGGGTTAGGGAATCTGTGTTAATGTAGTTTAATAAATACCTAGGTATACTTTACGTTGCCTAAAACATGCCGGCTATGTATAATTTGCTTACTTATACACACGCCCATTATTCCCATTGGGGTAGGCAGAGACTATCGTTCCCCACTAAGTACGATATTGACAAACCTCTCTTGCTTCCCTTACATTCATGCGGTGAATGGAGCCATGAACGGTCTGATGTCGAGCCAGTCGTTGTCAGAATAGGCTCGAATGGCTGTGCATAATGCTGTACTGGTTCCCACGCTGATGTATAATAGTGAATGTTGGGCATGGCAGAAGAAGCATGAAGGTAGAGTTAATGCAGTGGAAATGAGATCCCTCAGAAGTATGTGTAATGTAAGGTTGTGTGATACAGTGAGAAATACTGTGATTCGTGAACGAGTAGGTTTGAAAGATGACGTAGTATGCAAGATAGAAAAAGGACTGTTGAGGTGGTTTGGGCACATAGAGATGATGGATGGAAATAAGGCAACGAAAGATATATATATAGAGCCAATGTGGAGGGGATTGTTAGCAGAGGACGAACTCGTAAAACGTTTCTAGATCAGATAGAAAACGTTCTTATAAAGGCGGGGGTCCGAAGTGAGAAAAATAAAAGAGCATGTATGAGAAGGTTAATGAATCTAAGGCTATGTATAAAATAGTACTTTTTATAGTTTGTCAAGCCATATGTATTAAAGGCGATATAGGCTGTATCTGTAACTGTATCAAAAAGCCTGTAGTGCAGTTATCAGTGGTAGTATTGAGCAGTTCACTCTAACTGCGTCCGTGTATGTCAGTAACTGCCTTACTGATCTAGCTAATAAAAAAAGTAATCAACAAGCTAAACACATTTTTTTAAGAGTAAAGTTTAACAAAAATACTAGAGCTAATGTGATTTAACTCGAAACTTATATTTACATTAAATAGTGACTGTACTGAATGTAAAAGAGGGCAGGCTACCGATTTGTAAAGATATATTTAACTTTATTTTACTTTACTTTTTTATTTTACTTTACAAGGAATGGAAAATGTGATGAAGACATTGAAAGAAGAGTGAAAAAGGGTAATGCGGTAAATGGAGCAATGAATAGCCTAATGACCTGTCAATCGGTGTCTGAAAAGGCCCGAATGGCTGCGGATGATGCTGTTCTTGTTCCTACGCTTGTGTATGGAAGTGAATGTTGGGTGTGGCAGAAGAAGCATGAGAGCAGAGTGAATGCAGTAGAGATGAGGTCCCTGAGAAGAATTTGTAATGTTAGATTGTGTGACCGAGTGAGAAATAGTGTTATTCGTGAAAAGTGTGGTGTGAAAGATGATATTGTAAGAAAGATAGAAAAAGGAATGTTGAGATGGTTTGGGCACATAGAGAGGATGGATGATAGAAAATTGGTAAAAGGGATCTATAGAGCTAGTGTGGATGGTATTGTTAGTAGAGGACGACCACGGAGAACACACTTGGACCAAATTGAGAGTGTGCTCAAAAAGGTGTCCGAAGTATGAAGAATAAAAGACCATGTATGAAAAGATTGATGGATGTAAACGAAGCTAGAGAGGTTTGTCAGGATCTTAGGAAGTGGCGATCGATAGTCTCTGCCTACCCCAATGGGAATTAATGGCGTGAGTATATGTATGTATGTATGTATGTATATTTAACTAATGATATTTTATTTCGAATGACATTGTTAAATGTTATAAATATACGAACCAATTAAAAAATATAATGTAATAATAAAAACATTAACCTACTTGTTATTGTTCTCATTTAAAGGAGTAAATAAATTCACGAGGAAGATATTGCGGCCTCACACGATACCAAACAACGAAGTGTTGGACCTCCTCTCAAGAGTTCCAGATGATGAAACTTTAGTAAGTTTATTTTATATACAGTTATTATTAGCCGTGTAGTGTCGGCTTAGAATTACACTACCCCATTTCTACCCGTGGGTGATCGTATGAGGCGACTAAGGGTAAAGGGGATTTTTAAGTGATTTTTGGGCAATGTGGTTGGAGACCCGTCACCAAAAACATTTATTATTATCATGTTTTCCCCAATCTTCTTCCAAATGTGGCTGAGGAATGTATCATTCCAAAAGCTCTGGCTACCCCGTTATGGGATTTATAGCCGTGAGTATATGTATGTATGTTAATATTATTTGAAAATTCGGGAAGTCTTTCTAAGATACAAATGCTAAAAGATTAAGGTAATTAAACTAGAATTTTAGAGAAATTTTAGTATTAGTAGTTTGATTGAAGAAGATGGTCGTTTAGTGGCTACAAAAGTGATGATTTTGTTTGTCATTCAACTCCTCCTGAACAGTTAAACAGATCTTGATCAAAATTTGCACAATGTTCAAAAACTATAAGAATATGGTTCTTAAGGAGATAATTTAAGAAAAGTATATCATCGAGGAATTATCACCTCACAAAATATTCCATGTTAATGTATGGCAATATCACACAATTGCAAAGTTATGCAAATACTTTGCTCCTTTAATGGTAGCGTATAATCCCATGCTTCCTTTCATTTCAACCTATTGAACTATAACTATCATTAAATATATTTAAAAATAAACTTAGATGCCATTTTTTAAAACCTCAGGTTGGTTTATTTTATAAAGTTAGGTATATGTATATATTTGTATTTATTTTACTATATAAGTTTAGTATATTTGATAAAATTATTATTAGGTACATAAATTAATATAACATAACATAAACGTTCACGCCGTTTATCCCCGAAGGGGTTGGCAGAGGTACCAATAGTTCTGAACTCACATGGCAGCGCCATCTTGTGTCCAGAGAAGGTACCCACGTTTTGCTTAGACAGTGTACTCACGTGATAGGGGGCAGGCCTATCGCCGTTTTGTACGAATACACTGTCACATAACTAAGTACAACTCAGCCATGTGGGTTTCCTCACGATGTTTTCCCTCACCGTTAACAACCATGATAAATTAACCACACATATGACTTTAGAAAAGACAAATTGGTGTAGGCCCGACCCAGGATTGGAACTCACGCCCTTCTGTTTTCGGGCGGGTGTTCTATCCACTGGACTATCATGTCGTTAAAATTAATATATACGTTGTAAATAAGTTGTGTTTAATTAAGTTTCCTTTAAATTGCATTTATATTTGACCGTAATTTATATTAAAGAATTATCCATTTGTTCCTCACCATAAAGGTTGACTGGAAGAAATCGCGTTAAGGCGCTAAGTCCGCCTTTGTGTACGTTTACTGTTTTGTTATTTTTAAGTACTGTTTGTGTGTTGTGTTTTTGTATGCAAAAAAGTTTCTGAAAACGCAAACAGTTGATGATGTTCTAACATAGGTAATATCTAATTTCAGTTGGACTGTAGAGAGTTGAAGAACCATCCATCGACAGATCACAGAAGAGATGCAAGAAAGAAACACAAATCTTCGTAGCGATAGTAAAATAATTTCTTTCAATGTAAGATATTTTGCGATTTAGGCTGCAAATCTACCAAAAATGTGCGGGGATGTATTTTAGAAGATTTTATTTCATTTCCTTTTTTTGAGATGGTTTTATTGGATTCTTATTGCAACTGACGTCAACTTATCAATCAGAACTAGTACCACAAGTAAAATGTGCAGTTTAGATAAGATTTTACATACATACATACATATACTCACGGCTATAAATCCCTAAAAGGGGTAGTCAGAGCTGAGGAATTAGAAATTCCTCAGCCACTTTTGGAAGTTGAGTGGGGAAAAGATGGTAGAATAAGGGTTGTTGGTGATGGGTCTCGAACCGCATCGCCCAAAAATCCCTTAAAAAGCCCCAATTCCGTTAATTGATAAGATTTTCTAATTTTTAATTAATTTTAAAGGAAAAATAAAGACAACACAAAACATTTATGAAAATTACCATTTTATACTAAGCAGTATTGCTATATGCGCGCCATCTGTAAGTTGTTTTGTAAAATACATTGACAGTTGAAGGATTTCCTCGTTTCATTCACCTCTTTCAGCACAGGAAAATAAAGCTTTAGGTTGAAAATAATAATAAGAAATAAAACATATTCGGGTCATTGCAACAATGCACATTTCTGGTATATTTGCAGCCTAACTCTCTTAAATACAACATTTTAAAATACCCGAAAAATTATGTAAATTGTTTTTGCAGAGGATCTCGTTTTATATAATAAATGTTGAACATTGTTTGTTAATACTGTGCAAAATGTAACATAAAATCAGATTTTAGGCCAGGTTATATTATTGAGCCAAATATACACAATACCGTCGAAATATTTTATATTTAAATTTGTGTTTGTATGAGAGGATCTTCTTTTATTTTTAAATCTTATTACTGACTTGGCATGAATGTAATGTTCCGCATTTAATGTTGAATGTTGTTGAAGGTAATTAAACCTTGTATGAAAACTAAACTAAAGAAACTAAACTACTATTCCGACATTTTAAGTTATTTTTAGATTATTTTAAGTTTAATCATTTAATAACTTATTAAATGATTGCATTGTGTAATGATTTGATAAAAAACATATCTAGTTGGATGAGAACAATAAACACAGTTTATGTTCAAAGATTTACTAATAAAAACCGTAGATAAGTTATGTGCGCTCATAAGTGGCACTTAAAAAACAGGCTAAATGGCTCATCTGACTTAAGTCGCACATTAGCTGCCGTCGCAACCGTTCACCTCTTTTGGTGTGCTTATTTATCAACATAATCGAGAATGCCATCGTGTGTGATGAGATTTTGCACCAACTATAGTAGCAAAACTACTTAAATGATGGGATTACTTATCATTCGTAAGTGTAATAAATTTACAATGTTTTAATTATAATTTATAATAAATCATATGTATGGATCTAAATTATTCTTTGTCAAAACGGTCGTCTTAGTGTATGACACTTCACGTCGGTACCGAGAAAATATGTTTATCTCTTTCTAGCGCTTGCTATGAGATGTGCTATCTCGCCTTAATTTCAAATGTATTTCTTGGTGTGTTTTTGGATATATTTCTAGTGGTGTGCGTTTATCTGCCGCAATCGGTGCCACTCTTAAGCGCCGCGCCGGTTTCCTCGTAAATAACCTATCTAACGTTTTTTAGTACATCTATGTTCATGATTGATAATGTTCAAATACTTTTTTGTTCTTTGTTTGATAGATCGTTGTTCCGTTACATAAAGACCTACGTGACGTTACTAATGTTAATGACTTTACTTCTACGATTACGTAAATTTTGTTCGTTATTTGCCTAACTCGTTGAAAATATATTGTTGTCGCACTCATCACCTTTTAGCTGATAAAAAGATAATGAGGGGTTTTCCTTTTTTTCTTTTTTTCTTCTTCCCTGTTCTCAGGATAGATGGCGCCAGACTTGCTATGTTACTGGTAGGAACGGAACGTCACACCGTTTTTCACATTTGGATGTAATGATATCGTAAAACGGAACGTACATAAAAACGTTCTGATTTGAAAGTCTAAATAAATATCAGTTTAAGCCAAGATAGCTTAAAAGTAAATAAACAAAGATGGTATTTATATTTAATATTCTTTTTGTTGTTTTTACTCGCCAAAAAGTTACTCTATGGTGATGTGACACATGTTTTTAAAGTTGACATTGGCGAAATTATTGTGGCAACACGATTGAGGCCACGAAGAAAAAATTGAAGTAAGTAACGTAGTTACATCAACGCCATCTACAGAGCTCTAGGAAACTATGTTGTTTTTTTTATTTCTCAAAAAGAAAACCTCTCATTAAAAATTATGCGCCTTCAATATGGCATTTAACATAATTTTGACACCGATCATGAAGATGACAATAGAAATCACGCAGAAGCAACGGATCAATCAATCACTGTCATCTAAGCAAGTAGAACAGTAAACAATGATGAAATTATATGTATATTTCTAGGAAGTTAGCAACATTCTTGGGAAATTTTTACACACAAAAAACATGTAAAATTTATGGGTACTCCATTGAAAGAGCACCTACTATCCACATGGCACATATAAAAATATATATAAAGCGCCAAACCATTTAAAAATCACAAACGATGATTAACACAAAATCTCAAGATTTCTAGAGATCCACAAACTTATGTGTAGACTGGCAAATTATTACCTAGCAAGCCCGAGCGTTATTATATCGACACGACAAAGGTTAGAATGAGATGGCAGTATACGATACTAAGTAAGTTTGTAAGAGATGGCTGCTTTATCCCACGCGATAACTAGTTTAAACACCGCTCGTACTAGCCGCGCAGATGACTTTATAGCGCAAGAGCCCGCGATGGCCAGACCTTAGTTATAGTATAAAGTCTAAAAGTTTCTCTGCGTATGTCCACTATACAGCTAAGAACGATCCCAGGCTATGAAACTTGGGTCGCCCCGGCTTTGGCAGGTAACAGGTAGTAAAGGTGTGTAAAAATGTATCTCAAATTAGGTATAGCATAAAGCTTAGTTTTCATATATTTTATTAGTGGTGATCTTAGAAATCGCCTCGTCCACAGCCAGACACTTAGTACAGTTGCAACCCCCTGCCAGACACCCTTAAAGTACGGTTAATTTTAATGATACTTTAGTTATAGTATAACATCTGAATTTTATATATGTTATTTGGAGAACTATAAAATGATGTTTCCTCAGTAGCCAGACAATTTGTATGGTTCCCCTATATTGCCAGACACGTTAAAGGTCTATTCGCTAGGTGCAAAGTAAGGGTGGGGGAACACGAATCGATCACAGCGCGCACTGTGGCAAAAAAAGGAACATTCGGCGGCTAATCAAGTGTAATTGAAATGATGGAAAATACTACTATTATAGTACTAAAATTGACAAATAATGCCAAGTTAATATATTTTCGTGTATCGGAAATGAAGGAAAAACATTCATCTGCAATATTTATACACATAGTGGCAAAGATATATGTTACTCTGAAGTTAAAACTGAAATATCAAGCAATTCGAAGATTATCAAGTTTGGCAAAAAAAACCAAGCACCAAGGATGTAATACTATTGTAAAGACTTTTGCTCATCGAGCAACCTTTCTTACGAATGCCGGCCTGCCTATTATTCCCTCCTTATAGTATATAAAAAATTGTTTGCAAAATACTGAAAATTTTATTGAATTAAATATTTAAATTAAGCATATAAAACTCTACAACCTAATTTATTACATTTATGCATTGTTGATTTAAAGATGTATCTGCGTAAAATTTTACTAAACATTTTTTTTAAAACTTAATTTTTGGTCTCTAATAATTTTAAATAATAAATTTTCTTGATAAATCTTAAAATTTGATTATTACAGAATGTAAAATAAAGGATAGCTGATGTGCAGTAAAAGATCGCCGTGGACCGAGCGCACTAATAGCTGATGTGCAGTAAAAGATCGCCGTGGACCGAGCGCACTATCTCACTCGCACCCATTACGCATATGCCCCTCGCGCTCGCACCTACAATAGGCCTTTAACGTGTCTGGCAATATAGGGGAACCATACAAATTGTCTGGCTACTGAGGAAACATCATTTTATAGTTCTCCAAATAACATATATAAAATTCAGATGTTATACTATAACTAAAGTATCATTAAAATTAACCGTACTTTAAGGGTGTCTGGCAGGGGGTTGCAACTGTACTAAGTGTCTGGCTGTGGACGAGGCGATTTCTAAGATCACCACTAATAAAATATATGAAAACTAAGCTTTATGCTATACCTAATTTGAGATACATTTTTACACACCTTTACTACCTGTTACCTGCCAAAGCCGGGGCGACCCAAGTTTCATAGCCTGGGATCGTTCTTAGCTGTATAGTGGACATACACAGAGAAACTTTTAGACTTTATACTATAACTAAGGTCTGGCCGTCGCGGGCTCTTAGACTATTATAGCTCTCTCCAAGCTTTTGAAGAGAATAAGGGTTTTAAAAAACTTAAGAAGTCACATTTGCATACTATCTTCACCGACTTACCAATAGACAAAATTGAATCAAACATTTAATCACTAGACCTTTAAAATCGTACTAATCTGGTACCTAAGTATGAAAACTAGATGATGAACCCTTTTCCACTGTGGTGCCATGCTCCATTCTATAAATAATTTTGTGGGACCATACTTTGAAAATTTGCCACGGAAATTAAAAAAATCATAGCACTTTGAGTTCAAACCTCAGTTATTTACTGCAAACAATAACTGTAAAACATATGAATGCACTCCAAAAAATCTCGCTTATCTGACCTTGAACGAAAATTTCTATAAATCTATAGAGTCGCGGTGAAATCGTACCTTCGGGATTTTAATTATATTAATTTTATTCAAAGATCAAAGGGAGTTAAAATCAATGACTTTTCCAATTAAATGAAAAACAATCTTGTCTTTGGCCGATGAAAATATTTTTCTCTGTCACTATTTTTCTTTTGTCAATATTGGTTCGATTCAGTTTTGTGTTTTATAGATCGATATTTAGAAATCATGTTTTTGTTGAATACAGTGAGGTGTTATCATGTTAAACTTATGCACACACCAACTTTGAAAAGCCTGTATAAATGTTTGCCTTCAGTCGGTACGTACATTTCTTTTTCATACATACATATTCTCACGCCGTTAGTTCATATTGGGGTAGGCAGAGACTATCGATCGCCACTTTGTACGATCCTGGCAAACCTCTCTGGCTTCGTTTACATCCATCATTCTTTTCATACATGCTCTTTTATTCTTCATATTGCGGACACCTGCCTTTTTGAGCACATTTTCTATTTGATACAAATCACGAATGATCTATTTCGTATCATTTACATAACACGTTATACATTGAATTCATCACATTAAATAGTTCATGTTTTCGTTTATTTAAAAGGATATAATGAAATTGTTTGGGGTCATGAAAGAAGAAATATCGTTTTACTTTAAAAGTGTTTAGCTCAAGTAATATACTTACGATAGAATAAAGGTTTTTTCGACATCCTCTAAATATGAGTATTTTTCCCGAGATGGCACACTGAATAAAGAGAAATCATAAAATTTTAGGATTCTGCTACCTTGCAAACTATTTAAATATAAAAAAAAAACGTTATAATTACTTATTGCTTTTAGTATTTTATCGACATATATATTTTCCAGTTAACCTACAGAAATTACATTCCAGTTGAGCATTTAATTTAAAGTTATGTTATGTATCCAAAACAATCAAATTATTCTAATTAAAACAACATACATACATATATATACTCACGGCTATATTTCCCTAGAAGGGGTAGCCAGAGCTAAGGAATTGTAAGTTCCTCAGCTACTTTTGGAAGTTGAGTGGGGAAAAGATGGTAAAAATAAAGGTTTTTGGTGATGGGTCTAATAATTAAAACAACTTTTGACTTTATATGGATATTTTAATCACGTGTTGTTACTTGGTTTTATAAAGCCAGTTAAATCAAATTGTTCAACACTTTAGAATAATTTAGTGGGAATTGGTTTTAGCTTTACATTATGTATTTAATATGCACATTTATAAAAAGATACATTAATTTCCACCAATTTCTTAAGTCATGCTTTCATCCCCCTATGTACTTTTTTAACTTGCCTCACCTTCGAGGCATAAGTTACTCTCACATTGTATACTTGCATACACTATTTAAGTGTGAATATAGCATACAAGTAGCACATGAAAACGTTAAAGTTTTAAAATTCAATAGCTTATTTATCGGTGATTCCATAGAATATACAACTTATATTTACTTATACTGCTGTGTAATGTCGGCTTAGAATAGCACTACCCCATTTCTTCCGGTGGGTGAACGTAAGAGGCGACTAACGGTAATGGGGCTTTTAAGGGATTTTTGGGCGATGCGGTTGGAGACCCATCACCGACAGCCTTTATTTTACCATCTTTTTCCCACACAACTTCCAAAAGTGGCTGCGGAATTTCTAATTCCCTAGCTCTGGCTACCCCTTTAAGGGATTCATAGCCGTAAGTATATGTATGTATGTAAAACTAAAACTCTGGGCTAAATTGAAGTGGAGTTTCATACTTTGAGATTTAATAAGTTTCATAGAGTAAATAGGATGAACATACGTTCAATTAAATAAACTAAATAAATATTACAGCGACACTAATATTATACAAAAAAAAAATTTCAAGTGTTCTTTTTTAATGAAAAGAAACGCTTTAATTACATGCTTATACGAATGTATAAATGTTCAAGAATACATATACAGAAACAACATCTTTGTCAAACTTTGTCTGTTTGTTTGTTGCGGTTAATCTCTAAAACGGCTGGACGGATTTTTACGCAAGTTTTAATAGCAGGCAGGAGTAGCCCGCTGGTATTAAAAATATAAGAAGATCCTTGATATTTCATTTCCCAAAAATCGCAAATAATTGTAAGTTATTCATTATGCCAATTATCATTACTTAAACTTCCACGAAAACTGTATATAGCGGCAATTTATAATGCATTTACAACGTCCAAGTATTTTCGTATATTTTTAAATTGGTACAAAGTATAGTTAGGATAGTAAAAATTATCTGCTTCTTTTGTATAACTCTACTGTTCCACTTTTCGATAATCAATTGTATAGTATCTGATAGTTTTAACACTGTTTTTACTCTCCATTAGTTCAGTAAGACATAGTTAGTATAAAATGTTGTTAAAACGTATGTAAAAGGTTTAACTAAGTAAAATTAAATAAACGAAGTCGAATGTCAATAGTTCTACTGAGTAAAACAAAAATAAACGAAGTTAATGACAAGTCAACCCAAGATTGTGTTAGTATATGTCACAGCCGAGCGATAAAATTAGGTAATAAAATTCATTAACCTTATAGCCGATTGATTAATTCACGCAAATTGGCTATTTCTATAACGTTTATTTTTCTATAACGGCAGATAACAGCACTGTAAAGGGCAAAATTTATTATTCGACTAATCGAATTATGTAAAATACTACAATGAAGATTGACGTAATATTATTGCCAAAAAAATTACAACAACCAATTAATATAATTTTGAGCAACTCAAATGGCTGATATAACTGTCTGGCGGTTTAACATATAATAATTTTAATGTTTTTTGACATGAATTCCTCATGTGGGGATTATTACTCATAAATAAAAGATGTAAAACATTTGCATTCTATCTGAAAAGGTAGACAAGTGGCCGTCCGAATTAGTTAAAATTCGGAGGTAGGAAACGCAAACACTACTTGAACGTGTAAAAAAGAAACAAAGGATAGAGAAATTTCGCGCTGGATGCCAACTGACACTGTAGCTCAGTTGGCAGAGCGACGGGGGCGTATACCCGAAGGTCGCGGGTTCGAACCCCGCCAGTGTCGAAATTTTTCTTTCCTTTAATAACATCTTTTATTTATGAGTATATAATAATTTTATTCTTTTCAAAACGACATATATCAAAAATATACAGAAGCTTTTTTAATGAACAAATTAGCTGTTAGATAATTTATAATTATAATACATGTTGATGTAGTATTGTTACAATTTTTTACTGAAACATGATAAATATAACGATAACGACAGATTTTATAAAAATAAAACTTCTTCCTATATTAAAAACGTAGCCATGAACTGAATCCACGTTTCAGATTTTTTACTTAATAACCAATTTATATGTTCTGTTCATTACAAACTTGTATTTAACTAAGTTTCAACGAGAACTTAATAATTAAATTTGCTGCCTAACTCACACGTTCAGTTGAACTTTGGTAGTTAGTTTGTAGTAATTTCAACGTAAATGTCTTCTATATCAAAATATTACGCTCAACATTTCAATACATAGTACAATTTGTTAAATAAATGTAATATATCTGTGTAATATGTCCATATATATTTATTTATTATTTATTTATTTATATCTCTAGTTTTCATTATGTATTTATCTGTATAAATCTAGTCAATTTTCTATTGTCTATTCTATAGTTACTTATTGGCGCACCTAGCTTAGTGTGTAGAATATTTCTTCGAAAAGTACACTTAATAGAAAAGTTATTTTATGTATGAAAAATTTATGTGCTCTATCGTCCACAAGTATAACATTTATGCTTAAGAAATACATTATTTAAAGCTCGCATCCTAATTTCCTTAACGATAAAATTATCCTCACAGCTTGCAATACGCAGCGCTTGCAAAGAAATTTAAAAAAATATAGGTACCTGCAACAAGTTAAATCTATTAAAATGTGCAAAATATATTTACAAATTATACAATCGCTTTTATTTTAATCTTGTTACATTTTTTTAAATGACAAATATAAATATGTTGTTAAAATACACAAAACCTATGGTGTAACTTTTATCAAAAAAAATGATTTCGCTACTTAATTATTATTTCCAAAAATCTGTAAAAAAACATAGTAGTTATTTAAAATTAGATTCTAAAAAATAAATTGCGATGCAGTTTATTTATTTACTTTTTAAAAAAGAGCATCGCTTAATATAATTATGATAATTCGCGAGAATAAAGTTTGTATTATACTTCAATAAAATAAATTATAACTATTCATTTGATTATTATCTGAATGTTGTATATGATGCGCAAATATTTTTTGTATTAAATTTTACGCTAAGTCGTTTCGCCTATTCGCAATAATAGATAGGATTTCAAATTAAATCACAACTTTTTCTGACTTCTTCCATTTGTCCTGCATGATGGTGTTAAATATTATTTTATAAAGCACAAAGGTGATATATTATATTGTTATAAAACTATTTACGTTAAGCCTTTCATATTTTAAACATAAAATGTTTAAGAAGCTGTGTGAAGTTTTATTTACTAAGCCTCAATACTTTAATTTTGTTCATCCTCAAAAAAACCGTATGTAATACTACTGTTATAGTAAATTCACTTAGTTTGTAGAATTCCGCACCAAAGAGGTAAAACGGAACCCTATAACTGCCAGCTATGTCTTTTACTGCGTTAGTTAGGCAGTTGAAATTATCACACATGCTGCAACAATAACAACAAACACAAAAAAAAACTTAGGTGGGTTTTTTTATAAAACATTTTATCTTTGCTCAATGCTACTGTCTCACTTTATTACATCGAAATAAGATAAGACCTATTATCTACTGTATAAAATAAGTCGGGTTTTTCTTCCTGAAGACTTTGAACTCCAGATCGTGCGAACAGATTTGTACGGTTTTGCATTCGTTGGAAAGGTCTCGGGTTCCGTGAGGTTTGTAGCAAAGGAAATTCAGTAAAAGAGGGAATAAACTTTTGCAGTGCCATCTCTGATACATAGCATGTACTACTAGTCCGGTCAATTTAGGGCTAAAATAAGGAGGAAGGTTACATAAATTCATAAGAAGCTGAAAATTGGCACAATTGTTCAAAACATGATTATAAATGAAACCTCAAAAGTCCCCATCGTTCCGAGGTGTGCTAAAATTTTTACACGAGGTCAAAGGTAAAAAAAATGGGTTTTTTGCGGTTTTAAGCGAAACGGTGAGTTTTTTCGCAAAGCACCCCAGCACAAAATTGTAGATTAGAAAATTCTCTACAAAAAAGATATCCACATTTTTTTTCCTAAAAGCCACTATTTTGAAGATATAACGCGTTGAAAAGTTCGATCATTGGTAATCTTCATACTTTGCACATGTACGCCACGTATGAACATCACTTATAAGGTGTTATAACTTAAATTTATTTGCTATTGGTGATTGTAACTTGTTTCTATACAATATAAGTTAAAATATGAAAACTACTTTCTTACTTGCTTTGCTTAGATAAGTTGCGATACGCAACTTTTGTTAAAAATACGCGTAATAAAAAGCAAGTACAACTAGCTTCTTTACCTCCAACCTCAGTAGCTGCTCACCAACATTTATTTCGGGTATATTACCAAGTTCAAGTGTGGCTTGGTAATCAGCTGGACCCTAAAGACTGGGGTTGGAAGTTGGTCGACAATACATTAGAGCCAGTTCTAACTTTACTTCCACCAGCACCTGAGAAACTTCTCAACTCAATATTTTGCAACTGTAAAAAAGGTTGTAATGCTAAATGTGGATGCAGAAAAGTTGGACTGTTTTGTTCCCTGGCATGCACAGACTGCCAAGGCCGATCGTGCTCTAATGTTGAGTCAGCTAATCTAGAAGACTCATATGATACCAATGAGGAATCGCTAGTGGGACAGTTGATCTGTGAAATAGAAGAAAAAGAAGAAGAACAGGAAGAAGAACAAGAAGAAGACGAAGAACAAGAAAAAGTAACCCTGGAAAATTACGAATCAGACGAGGAATATTAATCATTTAATTTTCAATTACACCGCCATTATTTTAACCAACGGATATATACAATAATATTTTACAATAGTTTTAAAACAAATAAAATCACTGCAGACCCGTGGAATAGGCCTACAGGGGATATCACGTTAAAATAAAACGCGCTAAGTACATATGTAAGTCATAGGTGGCGTGGAAACGTGTGCAAAGTATGAAGATTACCAATGATCGAACTTTTCAACGCGTTATATCTTCAAAATAGTGGCTTTTAGGAAAAAAAATATGGATATCTTTTTTGTAGAGAATTTTCTAATCTACAATTTTGTACTGAGGTGCTTTGCGAAAAAACTCACTGTTTCGCTCAAAACCGCAAAAAACCCATTTTTTTGACCTTTGACCTCGTGTAAAATTTTTAGCACACCTCGGAACGATGGGGACTTTTGAGGTTTCGTTTATAATCATGTTTTGAACAATTGTGCCAATTTTCAGCTTCTTATGAATTTATGTAACCTTAAATGTATAAATTGACCGGATTATACAACGATGCCAGTACGTGGTGCGTGAGTGTCCCTCACAAAATTAAACCACCTGGTGGTTAAACGGATTTCGCCGGTTTTGCTAGTCTTCTTTACTATAAAAGTGGATCGTAAAATGTGTTGCTAAGCGCAAAACCCGAAAATGGCTATACAAATTCGATGATTCTTTTTGAAAAGTGTTACTTAAAGGTTTTTAGCTATAGAAGACTTTTAAGTTGAAGACATATTTTTTCTCATCGCATCACCCTCAGCGCGTTAGCTAAAATATATGAGAATTTGATGACATCCGCCGCCTTATATCCATAAATGTCAATTTTTTCACAGTACAAAGTCTGTCGAGTCTACTAGTTGTTATATAAAAAACCCTTATCAGTTCAATGGGATATTATAGTTTACACTTCACCTCACCAGGAATAATTTTAACAATGGTTTTTTACGAGTACACTTTTCAAATTTTATCAATCATAGGTTAGTCTTTGCATATTTGATCAATCTCTTATATCTTTCAGTAATTTTCTATTTATTTATTTCTCGACGGATCTGATTGTTATTACCTAGACTGACACTAAAATTGCCAAATTTCCCTGTGTATCATTTTTCAATAGTTCTCCTAATTAAATTAAGCAGCTCCTCTCGCATAGGCGCTGCTTAAATCATATGACAAGATGCTAAAGGCCTAATGATGATGATAACAATTTTTCAATAGTTTCAACCGTACCTTTTTATAAATCTAAGTTACATATCAAGAATGTGTTTTCAGATTTAATCATATGTACATTTATTTCTTCAGCCACTTTTTACTTGATTCCTAACATCTTGTCCCCTATTAACTTTCAAATGTGGCTAAGGAGTTTCTAGTTCTAAAGCTCTGGCTACCCCTTGTTGAGTTTTATAACCGTGAGGATATGTATATGTATGTATCTCAATTGGTAGCAAATCATTTTGATGGTGCCAATAATATGTTTTCTGTGAATTTTATTATTGATTGATCCTTTTATATCTTCATACTGCATAAAAAAAACTTTGAGTGTCAGCGCGGCTTTATGCGCGCCCAAATCCTTACCATTAAATTGAACTGGCAGCACTATTAAAAAAATGTTTTATGTCAGCCATTTGTCAGCCAGCTGTCGAGTCGTGGCCACGAAGAAACCGGTTCAACTTTTCAACAAATTCTCCACTCTCCAACTCCAACATGTCCAAATTTTCGGATCTCAAGAGCAACATAGACAACAATCTCAACGATAAAACAAAAATATGGGCTCCCTATATGGATTTGGTGGAACAGAAAACTGGCGTACCAAGATTCTATCAGTTTATCGGTGAGGCACTAATATGCGTTTATTTTTATCTTTAGCAAGTGCTTGAGCTTAACTTTGACTTTTATATGTTCGCAGGTTTGGTCACATTTACCGGGTTATATTTAGTGTTTGGTTTCGGCGCCGGTCTTATTTGTAATGCCATTGCATTCGTTTATCCGGCTTATATGTCGATGAAGGCATTGGAAACTGAGAAAAAGGATGATGATACTAAATGGCTGACATACTGGGTTGTATTCGCGTGTTTTTCGCTTGTTGAACACTTCTCAGACTTCATTGTAGGATGGTTCCCACTGTACTGGTTAACAAAGGTAAGTCTCTTAATCCAATAATATTGTGAACAGTTTTGAGTTAATTTGAGAATGCAGTTTATATAACATTTTGTTAGTCTTGATTCCAGTTGATTAGCTTTTATAGAGGAATGAGTTCATTTAAAATTTAATTTAGTGAAATGCTGTGTAAGTACATCATTCTGCTTAATTTAATTATATTCACAAAGTGCAGAATGTGCATAGAAGGTATTGAGTTAAATTTTGTTAAATGCATCCTTTTTGGAATGATTAGTATATAAGCTAGTAGTACCAACAGTTTCAAACAAAGGTTTCATTACATTTGATTGAATTTCAAATCAAGAAACATAGCTACTAACAAAATTTTTCATACTAAAATTCGTTTTTATTCATTTAATTTCCACTGGGTGGGGTATTGTTGGCAAAAATGATGATTCCTTACTAAACATCTACTGCCCGCACATTCATAAACTTATAATTCATGCTCTGCTTTAGTCCCACCATTTTTTAACAATTTTCCAAGTAGACTGTGACTATGTTTTACCACTAAAATTGTCTCATCTGTCATAACCTTTTATATATCATGTTCATCACAAAGTGCTGTTTGGAATTAATGACTCTTTTTTTTATATCTGGCTGTATCTACAATCATTTTTTTAACTATAGGCAGATGAGATTTTATTTTTGGGGACTTCTTCGCTAAGAATTATTTCTTCTGTGTTAACTTGAGCTGAGGTCCATTATTGATAGCCTTTTAATGTAATGAAATAATGACTTGAAAAAAAAACCATTGTCATATTTTTAACAATACTTGTGAACAATAAATTGTTTCTTAGTACTTTTCTATTTCTAATCTTTGTTTTCTCTGAAATAATTAAATAATGCTCTATTGTTTGTGAATACTGTGTGCTTATTGCATTATATGCAAAATATTTTAATTATTTTAGGCAATGGTTACTTATTAATGCCATTAGGTCCTATTGCGATAAGCAGCGACTCTCATTTTACACTTTTTTGCCCTGGCAAAACTCTTGTGCTCCATTAACATTCATAAATCTTTTTATTCTACAGACTTTAGGTGCCTGCCATTAAATAACATTATCTATTTGATCTAAATGTGTCTGCCATAATCTTTTTGTAGTAACATTATTATTCATAGTAGCTAGAAAAATCTTTTTATACAATTTGCTTTCATCCATCCTTTTTGTGCCTTTTTCACATTCTTAAAATGTCTTATTGCATACTGCACCTTTCACAAAACACACTATTTCTCCCAACAAAAAAACTAAAGAATGTTTGGAGTTTCCTGATAAGAAGCCCATGGGATGAAATGAACTAGTGTTATAATAAGGCAACAATATATCCAGTTCTCAATCCACCTGGCTGGTTCTACCCCTGAGTCAGTTTAAATTAGCCGTGTAGTGTCGGCTTAGAATAACACTACCCCGTTTCTACTGATGGGTGTATGTAAAAGGCGACTAACGGTATTGGGGCTTTTAAGGGATTTTTGGGCGATGCGGTTGGAGACCTATCACCAACAACCTTTATGTTACCATTTTTCCCCACTCAACTTTCCAAAAGTGGCTGAGGAATTTGTAATTCCTTAGCTCTGGCTACCCCTTCTTGGGATTTATAGCCGTAAGTATATGTATGTATGTTTAAATTGGATTTTTATATATTTCTGTTTAAACTTCACACACTCATTTCATCAGTCAGTAGATGGCCATGCTGAGCATAGGCTTCACCAAAGAACTCCATAACAACCAGTCTTGAGCTACACTCAGTTACCTTGGACCTTCACCAAGTCGTCAATCCAACTTGAGGAAGGTCTACTTACACTGTCGCTGTCCATTTAGGCATGGCAATTCTACAATCTTTGAGTAGCTTATCTCATTTACTAATTGTATTCGTTTTATGTATGCAGTGCATAAAAATTTAAAATTATGGCACTATTGTTATGGTAATAATTTTGTGATTATGAATGTTATGATGTACAATATGAATAAGATCTTAAATGGGAGATGTTTATTTTTGCTCATGCAGCATTTGAATAAAGAAAGTGGAGAAAGGAATATTTAGATCTAATATAAAATAATAAATATTGTTAATAGTTATATATGGCCACCTATGTAGATTCAAGATCTCTTTTGTAGGATTCTGAAAAGAATAGTGATAATTAAAATACAACTACATACATTAATAATTAACACCTTTCACGAATAACGTCATTCCTCACACGATCACATAACCTTACATTACAAGCTTTTCTGTGGGACCTCATTTCTACTGCGTTCCCTCCGCTCTCATGCTTCTTCTGCCACACCCAAGAAGAACTTTTCCAGTTTACTACTAAGTGGTGATTCATAATTTCTGCATACTTTATCAAGATGCCATGTTGTCAAATGTTTGTAATAACAAACCTACATTCTGAAGAGCCGTCTTTTCCGTAATTATGAAAACCATTTTAAATTTCTCACAATCTATACTCATGCAATTTATCTTGCTCTTAGCGGTTATGGGCCTCCCCGCATTTTGCAGCTATTGCGCTCACTCTTACGTCAAATTTACTGAGAGTGACAGGGACGGAAAAACGCGCGCGCAGGATAAATGTAGTTTATTTAGTTTTATTGAATAACTATAATGTTTAAATGAAAAGTTAAACATCAAAGTTACAGATCTTAAAGCTACGCGTATATAGACACATAATGAGTTCACATGTATGTTATGCCAGTGGAGCCTATACGGTTTTTATGAAAACAAAGCATGTTCCAATTTTTGTGAGGAATTATTGTATTTCAATTAGTGATGGGCGATTGCCGGCAACATTGCCATGTTGCCTGGAAGTTGCCGGCAACGTTGCCAAAAAGTGGAAGTGTGTGGCAACTTACCTGAAATTCTTAATTAAACGTTTTTTTACTATACTATTTGTTATAAAAATATAATGCTTTATCGATACTAGTGCTAACATTTTGAAAATATCTATGATTAAACCTGAATTGCCAAATTTCGGCAATGTTACCGGCAATATTGCCAGCAACATTGCCGGCAACATTGCCATCATATTGCTGCGGCAACGTTGCCGGCAATATTTTAAGTAGAATCCAGTGACAACTTACATTATACTCCCAAAAACAAATGTTTCTTTGTGGATTTATAAAAAATTATGAAAAATAAATATTGTGTAAAAGATTAGCTGAATGGTCTGAAAATTTCATACAATTGAATGGGATCGATCGGTTGATTGAACAGATCTAAAGTTCTTGTTCGAGCTATTGCTTCTACTACTAAATTTTAAGGTAACTTATTAAATAGTTTATGTGTAAGTAAACAAATAAAATCCAATTTGATGATCAAGTTTATTTCTTTAGTTTTTTATACACGACTGAAAATTTCCTTCAAGCTTTGCAGGCTTAGAACTATCAGCCAAAGCACTATATGACGTTAAAAATATTTTATGTACCTTATTTTTTTTATTGTAGCGGCTGGCGCATTTAAATGTTTTCAATCAATGTATTTACAATCATTCAATATATTTAGTATATTTAGTAGTAAGTACATCAATAAAATCTAAGTCTTCGTCTGATTCTTAAGTAGACACAGTTACTAAAGTTTTTTCTTTTGTCGTTTGTGTTTTTGGGTTAAGAAGTTTCCAATTGTGTGCGATAAAACACAATTTTCCAGCTCGTTCTGCAGTGAGTTTGTTTCTTTTACAGGAGTGGATATTAGCAAAGGTCGAAAAACTTCTTTCTACAGAAGCAGATGTTGATGGGATGGATAAAATTCTTACAGCAGTTTTTCCCAAATCAGTCTGTGGGAAGAAAAGTGTCCACCAAGACACAGGTGAAACTTTGTTAGCCGATGGCGACGACCAAATGAAATCTTTGCTATAACTATTTGTTCTACTCTTGTACTCTGCTAGTTCATTGAAGACATCTATACCTCTGTCGCCATTACATTGTGAATGATTCAAAATGAATTGACACCCATCTAGATTTTCCCCAGTAGCTAAGGATACTCCTTGATTATTTGGATCTAAAATGGCTGCAGCATAATGTACTGCCTTTAAAGAGTGGGTTTGTCGTTGTGAATACTTTACACGTAGATCCTCAACTTCTTCTTTGCAGATCTCCTCAGTTATTGAACTATTAAGCACGCTTTTGATTACTTTAAGAGCTTGATGTACTAAATGGATCGTTCCATAGTCCCCTTCTAATTGAACTATCTATTTGACGATTGGTTGCAAGAGTTCAATGTGTTTATTAATTTCTATCTATGTATTTTCTTGTAAAATCTTTGTTTTGTATTTTAGGAACTCAGTGTTTTCAGACGTTACTGCCAAAGACTGTAATATCACTTTAGATTTTACGAAATTTTGAAGACAGTCTAAATAACTACCCCATCTGGTTTTGACCGGTAATATAAGAGAAGTATTCGTCAATTTATCCTTCGCTAACTTAGTGAAATCTGCATTAAGGATGTGTGAATTTGACACATACTTAACTATTCCCACCACGAAAACAAACATATTCTTGATATGGCTTATCTTGAGAACATCACCAATCACTAAATGTGTGCAATGCATCCGAGTGACATGATATGAGAATAATTGTCACTTATTATTCTAGCACATATATTTGCCGCATTATCAGTAACGATGGAAACAAACTTTTGAGCACCAAGTTCTTCTATTATTTTACATATTTCTTCAGCTAGATATTCGGAAGTGTGCCTTTTATTCTTTGTATCAATAAATTTATAGAAATAGGGTCTTGGTGTGTATATAATAATATTTAATATAGATTCGTTTCTTAAATTAGACCACCCATCGACAGCGAGATGTAGTACTTGCGCTTCTTGTATTTTATTTTGAATAGTTTGCTGTAATTTTGAACACTTATTCATCATTTAAGAGTGTCGTAGACAATATTTTACGAGATGGAACAACATAATCAGGTCGAAGAGCTTTCAGAACTTCCATCCACAGAGGATATTCTAACAAGCTGAGCGGTTGACCAGTAACGTGAATAGCTCTAGCTAGCATAGAATGCGATAGCGTAAACAATATTTTTTGATCGTATCATTGCAGACTATATATTAAAACAATAGGGCGTCTACTTCTTAATAATGACTACGCTCGAAAATAGCGCGTCGCTTTGTCATCATGACCATTGTCAGTACTCCGCGCCCCGCACCCACCCACCCCGTACTGCAGCTCATAATGTTCTACTAGAGCAAGCATCAATAAAGTTAAGTTCAGTATTTTAGTAAACAAAAAAAGCATCGGTGTATACAAGAACCATTTACAGTGTTGTGTACAGTGTATTATGTGGTATTCATAGTACCAGGCCACTATAGATACCCCAAATGATAGTAATTGATGATTCGATGTACCACCAAACGACATCATGCAAATAAAAAATATTGATTTAATGGTCTGGCAATGTTGCCAAGATTGCCGGCAATATTGGGAATTGCCGGCAACATTGCCTTGCCGGGAATTGCCGGCAACGGCAATATTGCCACCGCGCCCATCACTAATTTCAATGCATTTTAAAAGCCTCAAAGTCGCCTTGTACTTAACCTTTTTCTACTATAACCCGACACTACACAGGTAATAAATTAAAATAAATGAGAACAGGTTTGCCCAGTTATCTTTACTTATGAGTTCTTACTATATTCTAATGGAATGACGTCATCCATTCAATTAGTACAAATGATGTTTGTAGTTATAAAGTACAGTATGTTACGTAACTGCAGTATTGTTAGTTATATATTGTGATTGATAGAATATAATGGATGGATTGTTTGTAATAGCTAAAATATAAATGCTTTTGTATAGTTTTGTATGCTGTGATTAGTAAATTTTTATGAACTTAAAATGTACACAGCCGTCATAGCTTAGTGAGTTGGACACTGCCTATCGTGCCGACGATGAGCGTTCAAATCCCGGGTTTAGAATACACGTATTTGTCTTTTCGAAGGACACACGTGTGGTAATTTTTCATGGTTATTGACGGTGAGGAATAACATCGTGAGTAACTGGAGTATTCACAAGAGTATCACGTGAGCTCCAAGCAAAACGTGGGTATTTTGATCACCTGGTGACAAACGTGGTGTTCAGAAGTATTAGTAACTCTGCCAAACCCTTTGGGGATACGCGGAGAAATCGTTTAAGTTTGAGTTAAAAATTACATTGATAGTGAGAAAAACCACCACCTTTTTACGTGGACGTATTCGAAAAATGTAAAAGTATTTTTTTCTCTGCCAGCCCTTTAGGGATTAACCGCGGGAACATTCATTGGAACTTGAAAATATTTTTATGTTTGAGACACTTTAAAGCTTAATTAAAACACTTTAATTTAAACACTCAAAAAGGCTGGCGTCCGAAGTATGAAGAATAAAAGAGCATGTATGAAAAGATTGATGGATGTAAACGAAGCTAGAGAGGTTTGTCAGGATCGTACGAAGTGGCGATCGATATTCTCTGCCTACCCCAATGGGAATTAATGGCGTGAGTATATGTATGTATGTATGTACACTTTAAAGCAGATTTTGAAATAAAATCTTTGCTATCGCAATCAAAAACAATAATTTTAAAATAGTGTAAAATAAATGCTATTAAAATACGCTTTCCCATATTTTAGGTGTCTATAGTTCTGCCTACATCTAAATGTTTTCTACTCTAATGCTGTTTATTATTACTTTTTTATAATATTAGGCATGAGAATGAATACATACATACATATACATATTCTCACGCCGTTAGTTCCCATTGGGGTAGGCAGAGACTATCGATCGCCACTTTGTACGATCCTGGCAAACCTCTCTGGCTTCGTTTACATCCATCAATCTTTTCATACATGCTCTTTTATTCTTCATACTGCGGACACCTGCCTTTTTGAGCACATTTTCTATTTGATCCAAATATGTCCTCCGAGGTCGTCCTCTACTAACATTACCTTCCACATTGGCTCTATATATCTCTTTCACCAACTTACTGTCATCCATCCTCTCTATGTGCCCAAACCAGAATGAATACTAATTAACAAAATTATCAAGCAAACTAGGTATTCTACAACAAATCTAAAATTTCTTTATTTCTATTACATAATTTTGAAAAAAATATGGGCCATGTCTTACAAACCATTGTGTTATGTTGTTTCTGTATGTATGTTAAATAAAGATTAATGAGTAATAATGTGATAAAAACATTTCAGTGCTGCTTCGTAATCTGGTGTTACCTGCCTATTGAGAACAATGGCTCGATAGTGCTGTACCACCGGGTAGTTAGGCCCATCTTCCAGAAATACAGCGGCCAATTGGAGAAACTATCTTCCTCTGGTAAGGACAACACTAGTATAGACAAATATAAAGAAACATAGTACTGGGCAACTATTGAAAATATTTGATATAGAGCAATGCAAGATTTTAATTTTATTTTGATATACTATCATAGTATAATATACAAGAATAATAGGGATTTGTATTCCTTACACAATTTTTACTTCACATTATACAGTACACTTAATGTTCATTCCGTTTTTAATTGTTTATAAAACTTTTAATTTGAGTTTCAACAGCAACCCGTTATAAATAGCCCTGATTAAGGGTTCTGTAAACAATGATATGTAGCTTGTAAAATCTCTTGTATCTACCCTTAAAATGATAAAGAGTCCCTTTATTTTAAAATGTTCTACCAAAAATGTTGGTATCATTCTACCAACACTACCAAGATTCGATAAACCTCAAAACTTTTTCAACACTTTTTAGAATTGAAACACAAGTTAAAGGATATAAACCGTCAATTAGGGAAAGACATTGACGATATTATCGACAAAGGTGTAAAGGCTGTCAACAAGAAACTAGAAAAACTGAACTGAGAGTAAATTCAATTAGTACGTATTGGAAATGTCTTTCAAGGGATTCATTTATGTTGTACAGAAATAAAACTATACGCTGTTTTTTTTTCATGTTTTTCGAAAACTCAGCTGGTGCAAATTATTATTAAATAGGTTTTTTTACTTCTTTTCATATTCTGACACAAACATATCCTGTTGCTATTGGAGTTTAAAACAACCTTAATTTCTTGAGCTTTTAAACGAATCAAACGCAAAATATTTCGTTTAGTAATTATGATGCAACAGACAGGCACACATTCATGAAAACCAAATCCCTTAATGTCTGTTCCTATTTTCATAACTTAACAAGGAGTAAGACGATACAGCTATTTTTTTTTCATAATATATATTTTTTTATTTAAATACAAGTCTCAGAAGATATTGTAAATCATAAATTAAGTTGAGTAAAGTAGTTAAAGGATTAATATGGTTTTATTTCTGTATTATTTTGGTGGCTTGGTGGCAGCTTTTGTTTAACACTTCGCTTCAATTGGCAAACTACTATCATACAATTTATTGAATGTTTTTTACATATTTTTAACCGACTTCAAAAAAAGGAGTGTTCTCAATACAACCGTATTTTTTTTTGTAATGAGACTCAAGTAATTCTTTTTATGTGTTTTTTTTAATCATGTCTAGGGTACCCGCACATTACGACAATTGATTCTGAAAAAATAACCGAAGCTATAAACCGGGCTAGTAAAGATGTCACGGATACAATTGGACAATACAACAAAAAATAATTTGTACCGGGCGACATTTTATACGTGTACTAAGTTTTCTTTTTTTTGGTAGATAAATTTATTTGGTAGGAATTTTAGGCGGCAAGCACGGCCTATCTGCTTCAAGGCGTGAGATTATTCACATTCAGCCAATTATTATTGTAAATTTAGTTCGCGTGGTAACTTTGAAATAAAAAATCTTTATTTCCGTTATATGTGACATATGTTTTCTAAACATAAATTCGTATGACATGTTATTTCAATATTTATATGTTTGCGGATAACATTGGACAGTGATAGCAACTATTTTCTAAAAGGCCGTGCTTGTCGTTTATGTAGATTCATATTTGGTAATTTATTTTAGATATTGACAAGGAATAAGGCCTCTTAGAAAATAGTAGTTATTGTTGTAAAAACATGTTAAATAGTTTGTTTATTCCACTACAAAAATAAGTTCTTTTTTATATGGGTCTTATGATATCTTTTTAGTTTTTCACTTATGTACGGGCGTTTAAAACTTTTGAGCTATTTTATTATTTTATTTTATTTTTTATTTTATACCATGGTACGAAAACTTTCTTCACTACAGTATCGACACTAGAAATACTATCGTTTTGATAATTTTATTAGTAAAAACAAATATGTTACGAACCCTTGGTAGATATAACTTAGAAGTATATGGTTAATATTATCATACCAAAAAGTTTTTTTTTTTCATTTTCGCGACTTTTATGTTCTTTCTTCTATTTTTAAATTCTACCACAACATACCATTATGTGGCAACCCTATTTGGTAGTTTTGGTTGCCCTTATTTTAATTTTGTATGACATTTGACATTGTAGTTCAGCTTTAGGATTACGTTTTATAATTTATGCCATTCTGTTTACGTTTTTAGGCAAAGTTAACTAAATGGGAATAGTCTATCTGCATTTAAGATATCGGTAAGTGAAATTGAATTGGCTATAGTAATTGAAAAAGCTTGGCCACGGTATTACCTATATAAAAAATATCAATTTGGAGCTTCTATAAATAATAAATCTAACAGAGCAATAAAACGTTAATTTAACGCTAATTATATATATAATATATATGTATTTAATTTCGCTAAAATAACCTTACAAAGTGCAAGGTATATAATATTTTAAAATTTATTTCAATTTAAACCTATTCTTGCGCTGATAACTTAATTTATTTAATTAGTAACACTAAGCCAAAATCAAAATAAATATTGTATAAAGATAAAACAGTATAACAAAAAATATGTTCTTACCCAAAATTTCATCTCTTTTCTCAGCAAATTTTTTTAATTAATTGTCTGTAACAGTGATGTCGTAATCCAATATCAATGATTGCAATACAATTTTGCCCATAACAAATGTTAGACAAATCTCAGACTTATAAACAGTGAAAAAAAATATATGCTTGTAAATATTTAAAAATGTATGTATAAAAAAAACGTATCAATAAACCTAACTGAATTAAAATTAAATTAAATAAAAATTAAATTGAATAAAAATTAATTGAAACATCATAAATTTTCTGGACATAGGTGTCTGATAATTAGTACCGTGGCATAATGCTTAATTTACGAGTATTTATATTGTGTGAAGCTTCGTCTAAATGTAGAGTTGATTACTTTTGCAGTAGAATCTACTTTTTTTTATCGCTTAGCATATTATCAATTTGTACTCAGTATGTAGTAATCGATTATTCACAATCTTTATTTTTATCATATTTTGGGTGGCTTAATGCTTATGTTTGTATTTTACATTGAGTTTAAATATAACACAACACATTGTAACTCTGAAACACAATATCTTAACACACTGAATGCTTCTGCATGAATCTTTAATAACGAAATATTATAACATCATGAATTTACATGAAATATTAGGGCTCCATCATGAAAAGTAGATAATTCTGTATCATGAAAAGGGGTATAGTAGAGGCCTGAAAGATTCAAGAAAATCGATAAGGAAGGAGTAACTAAGCAAAAAAAAAAAGGGCTTCCATGTACTTTTAAGGGTAGGTCTAACTTAAGTTATTCAAGGTTGTAATTATTAGCATACAATCATCTCCTACTGGACATAGGCCTCATCCGAAGAATTCACCTAACCAGTTTGAAGTCTTAACACTTCTAATACTAACAATATCTTCCAAAAGAGGATAAGAATAAAATCTAGACAGGATATTGTATACTGTCTAGATATATGTATAAGTAATCTTAATTTATTCCACGTTTCATAATTTTATGTATTGTGCTTACTTAAGTACAGTGGGAAAAATGAGGTGTATTTATCACAGTAATTTTAGTCGTAGAATTGTATTGTTCAGTGATGTAATTCAAATTTTGGGAACTTGTTGTAGAGAACGTATATTAGTCAGCCGATAAGTTAATCTACACTATCAATGAAATACGTAGAATTTATTAAATAATCCTAAAGATTAGCTTTTGGCCTTGAATTTTAGTCATACTTTTTTCCTAGAAAAGATATTCTTTTGAATATACCACTTTATTCAAGCCGCTATCTTAACGGCGTATTACGACATTGATGAAAGGTCGTGAGTATATTAGTTTAGTGTTGAAAAATTGAAACTAGCCTTTTACTCCAAAGTTATATTCTTAAAATAACATAACATAAACGTTCACGCCGAATATCCTCGAAGGGGTTGGCAGAGGTACTAATACTTCTGAACATCACATGACTTTGTCACCTAGTGTTCAGAGTACCCAACCAGAGTAGCAACCGTGATAGCCCAGTGGGTAGAACACTCGGTTATCGTGCAAACGACTAGTGTTCATATCCTGGGTCGGGCCTACACCAATTTGTTTTTTCTAAATACATATGTGTGGTTTTCTAAATACATATGTGTGGTTTTCTAAATACATATGGTTGTTAACGGTGAGGGAAAACATCGTGAGGAAACACACATGGCTGAGCTGTACTTAGTCATGTGACAGTGTATTCGTACAAAACGGCGATAGGCCTGCCCTCTATCACTTGAGTACAATGTCCATGCAAAACGTGGGTACTCTGAACACCAGTTATATTCGTAAACTTAGCTTAGCTATTTGGGTTTCCTTAAAAAATTTGGCTTATGTTTCTAAATGCTTAAAAAAAGATGCAATGGAAATTAAGATATTTTTATTTGCTGAAGTTGGTGCTCCGTGTCATTATATTCTTAGTTTTCTAGTGTAGTGATTCTAAGTTTTTTTATTGTAACATGGATTTGTAGAATCCCCGTAATTCAAATATATTATCAATTTATCACCCTTGCACAGGTATTTATTAAGTTGGGTAAATTTAGTCTCTATTAAATGTTTTATATTAAAAAAAAACTGTATTTTATTTTCTGAAAACATAACTAAAAATATATAAATCACCGATTTCAGCAAATATTTGTCTTCCCATTTCGCTTATGTTCTAATTCTATTTTCTACTTTCTAGGTATCCAAGCTGTTAAGGATTTAATCAAAAACGCTACGAAAGAAAAGTAAAACGCAAAACTGAAAAAGTTACCATTTGGCGACAAAATAACTGTAGTTAGTACGAAATAGCTTGCACTCGCTTAGCTTTCACACGCTGAGCACCTTTATATATTGCGTTCAGTGCCAATTTAAATTCAATTCTATATCTGTATGGATAGTGGCTAAAACTCTATGTCATTATTTTTTATTTCATGCAAATGGCATGAATGAGATAGGTATCTTAAATCTTCGGGTACAGATTTTTATTGTATTTTGTGCTAACTAAATTATATGCCAAATCTATGGTGAATTTTCTTAATCACGACACTTCATTTTTAATATCTCTTGTCACTTCATTTTGTCATCGTTTTACTAATTTTGGACTATTTTATGATTGTTAAAAAGATCTCACAATTTAAGATTTGATAAAACTTTTATGTAAAATTTTGACTTAGGCTGGCAATTTCTATAGTCTATATCGAACAAAAATATTAAGTGTAAAAAATGCAATAACATATTTTGGTGTTTTGCAATGGCTGACAGATAATGTATTGACATATTATTTTTTTTACAAAAAAAAAAGTAAATGAAAAAATAAAATATGTGACTGTTATTTATAAGCCACCATAATGCATGGTTGGTTGGTATTTAGCATGCAGAGTTTGTCAGAATATATTTTTAGAACTTAAGGTCTTTGTACAAAGTTTTTTCGACCTCTGTCAAACAAAAGGGCTTGCCTTAGAAATCTATATGAATATGCTCAAGGATTGTTTTAGTGAGATATCTTTTCGGATAATATTACCATATGAAGTAAATTTAGGTTAGTTTGTATTTTTTTCCTTGCCCCTAGTTTGTCATGAAATTGTGTTTGTCAGCATTTATTCAGTTGTATATGCTAGACTTATAACGTTTGGATCCTGTAATCATGTGTTTTCTTGTTTAGTTATGATTTTGCCCTTATTGTTTCTTTGGCTAATGAATTGAGATGAAATTTTGGGTAGAAATGGTAGTAATTTCTGGGAGATTTAGTCAATGCACTATTTTTCGAGTACATGGTGCGTTTGGCAGAAATTGAATAGCAACATGTACCATACCATGTTTCACGATGATTTTTCACATAAATAAAAAAGTAAATTATATGTCTTGTTGTTTTTTTTTATATATCTTATTTCCTCACACTTATGGACTGGAGGGTTTATATGGAAACCTTTTTGAATGGCGACCCAATTCATAATTTTGCTCTGAGCCTTAAATCCACTATCAAAAAATAAATCATACTTCTGCCAGATAGAAAACGTTCTTATAAAGGCGGGAGTTTGAAGTGAGAAGAATAAAAAGAGCATGTATGAGAAAAATAAATAAATGTTAGTGAAGCAAGGTAGATTTGTCAAGTTCTTGCTAAGTGGCGATCGATAGTCTGCCTTCCCCAATGTGAATAATGGGCGTCGTGAGTAACTACTTCTCTCGCTTCCTCCCTGTCTTGTATATGGATATCTTTGTGTTTAACCCTTTTATAAGGCTATGTAAGGTCAAAAATTAATTGTATTTCACTTCTAGATATGGTGGTCGCTATATGCCCTCTGCCTTATAAAGGGTTAAGCAACATGATTGTAACACAAAGATTCCTCACCAAACATACCTCAATCACCTTGCCACTATTCTCGTTCACTCTTTGACCACCATACTTTCCTAAGACTCTTTCACAAGCGTTGCGTGACCCACCAACCCATCCATTAAAAAATATCTTAACATATAAATTGTCTCATTCTGGTCGCACCTATACGCAACATCATTTAACAAATTCCATAACTGATCTAGACATGTCCATAGCATACTCTCAAGTAATGCACATCCGGATCAGCCCTGCCTTTATCTTCATCATGGTTGAAGAATTCCTAATTCTAAAGCTTTGGCCACAGTCTTATTGGGATCTATAGCATATAGATTAACATAACATAACATAACATAAACGTTCACGCCGTTTATCCCCGAAGGGGTTGGCAGAGGTACCAATACTCCTGAACTCACATGGCAAGCGCCATCTAGTTTCCAGAGAAGGTACCCACGTTTTGCTTAGACAGTGTACTCACGTGATAGGGGGCAGGCCTATCGCCGTTTTGTACGAATACACTGTTATAGATTGTGCATAAGAAATCATCATCATCAAATCATCTGTCACTAACGAATATTCAAAAACTAGATTTATGATAAGTTTATTATTCTAACCACCTTCTTTCCAATATTTTCCTTCTTCCTAAACTCAGCTAAAACCAATGAAGTTAAAAAACCTACATACATATACTCACGGCTAGATAGAAGGGATAGCGAGAGCTAAGGAATTAGAAATTCCTCAGCCACTTGAAAAGTTGAGTAGGGAAAAGATGGTAGAATAAAGGTTTTGGGTGATGGGGCTCCAACTGCATCGCCCACATATCCCTTAAAAGCCCCAATACCGTTAGTCACCTCTTACGTACCCACTGAAAGAAGCTAAATTAAAGCTAAAAGAAGTTAAATAAAACCACACATAAACTCTAATATTCTATTATCTTAAGCTACATAAAATTACAAACTAAATTTAACTTTGAGCTTTTTCCTTCTCTGCTTTGGCTGCCTCCTCTTTTTCTAATGCTTCTTTCTGAGTGCGTCTATTTCTCCACGCAGTCATGTATACTCGGGGATGGATTGGGAATAAACCAGATAAACCTGTAACAATTCATAAAATTGTTTACTCAAAAGTTCACACATATCCTGAGGGAGTGAGTAATAAATAAATAAAATGTAAGGGACAAATTATATGCGATAAGCCAAACCACCACATGCGTTTTGACAAACCTACAATTCTAGCAAAAGAGAATCGATTGATACATAGAGTGATACGCGAATCTATTGAAATAAAGAAACATCCAAACTTCAATAGAGATGATGGTTGGCAATTACCACCTGCTTGGAACCCGATCATAAGCACAACTAAGCAAGGGAAGAACACTAGCAAGACTCCAGATAACATTAGCTCTTTTTGTACATAGCAAATATTAACTTAATATTTTGTGAAGGTAGTTAGTATTAATAATTTTATAGTACTGTATAATAACAAATAACACCTGTCTTCCCGTGACCATGATAACTGAAAAGTTATCGAAACGTCGGGCTTTAAAAGTTATGTAATAACACGCGATTAAAATATCCGAAAATCAATAGTTGTTTTAAATTATATGCAATTCAAGTTAGCCCCAAATTAAGTTAGGCTTCTATATTATGGGACACTAACTCAACAATATATTTAATATTATATAATACACATATAACTCTAACAATAATAATATATTATAATTGAGATTGTGCTCAAAAAGGCAGGCGTCCGAAGTATGAAGAATAAAAGAGCATGTATGAAAAGATTGTTGGATGTAAACGAAGCTAGAGAGGTTTGTCAGGATTGTGCGAAGTGGCGATCAATAGTCTCTGCCTACCCCAATGGGGGCATGAGTATATGTATGTATAACTCTAACATCAGATAAATTTTGCCCTCAGCGGGGATCGAACCCCAAACCTCTGGACTGAGAAGCTAGTCACCTATCCAACTAGCTACTGACATCGTAATACTTTAGAACACATTGTGACATCTTAATGCCACTAATTACTGTTATAATTTAATTATTGTCATTAATTGTAATTTCTTAAATGTCATTTGGTGTTCAGAGTTTTGATGATATCATGAATCCACAATTTAGGGGGCACACAGCAGTTTTTGTAATACAATATCATAGTGTATTTACATACATATACTCACGGTTAGAAATCCCTGAAAGGGGTAGCCAGGGCTACAGAATAAACTCAGCCACTTTTGGAAGTAGTAAAATTAAAGTTGTTGGTGATGGGTCGCACACTGCATTGCCCAAAAATCACTTAAAAAGCCGCAATACTGACACTACACAGATATAGGAATACAAGAATGTTATTTTAAAAAAAAATGTTTCATTGCTTAAGAAAATGGATATGTAGAAATTGTATAAAAGAGAGTGTTAAATGAAAAGAATGCAGTTTTTTTTTCAGAATATCATACTGTAGGGTACTCCGCCTCTTAGGTCTCCAAAGGAAGAACTTGGATAGTACAATCACAAAACTTTTATTTGTGAACCTGTATCGTGTATTGCCGGCTTAGAATGTCACTACCCCTTTCTATCCATGGGTGTCATAAGGATATGGGGCTTTTTTATGTTGTTTTTTGGGCGATGCGGTTTGACACCCATCCCCAAGAATACTTTATTTCTACCATCTTCTCCATATCAACCAAATGTGGCTGAAGAATGTCTGGCTGGCTCTGAAGCCCTGGCTAACCATATTTGGGATTTGTGGCCGTGAGTATATGTATGTATGTAATATCCAAAAAGTGTAGACTATTGTATTTATTCTTACTTATTTAAGAAAGACTATTTAATTCTGAGGTCTGGCGATATCTGTGAGTACTTATATGAGTTTGTTTTTTATTCTTACCAAGAAGTTCAGCAACTGGTGTTGTAACATGAGCTCCATTACCAAGCCAATATCTTATACGCTCCAAATTCAAAGCAATTAATTTCTCATTAAACATATTGGGCATCGGATCATAAGATCCTAATTGCTCTATCACAGGTTGGCTATTTAATCGTCTTCTCTGTAACCATTAAAACAATCAATTAAGCAATTCCACGGAATAAATACATATTTATCAACTAAAACTAAACTTACGTGAGTAACCGATATGTGGTAAAATGGTCTGTTGGTACATCCTTGGCGTACTAGACGAATCGATTTAGCAGCTTTTGCAAAACATTTACCAGTGCCACTAGCTGGTGGTAAAGCCATGATTCAGTTTAAGATGAATTCGTGAAATTAAGTTGATTTTGTATTTATTTTATTTCGATTCACGGCCTTATGACTCCTCTAGTTTGTTCTTGACCTTAGGGTAGATATGGGGTGGTTTGATACTGACAGTATTATTTGTTTGTATCCTTGTTTCATTTTAGGGTAAGATATAAACTATGCAGCCTATAGTGTTGAGTGAGTCATAAATCCTAGATGTTTAAATATAAACCAAAACTAACTCAAGGAAGGTGATCTTTTTCGTATGCATAAAAATGTTGGATGTGTAAGAACCTGTGGCACTAAAAATAGTCCGGTACACTCTTCGACGCTACTTATATTTATCATTATGTTCTATTTATTTTATGATGAGTGCACATTTCCTTTCTTTATATGTATGTATCTTCTGACTGCAAAGCAAGTACGTATAATTTAATGTAATGTATGTTGCGACTACATTCCATCTTAACACCTCAACTACTGGACTGAAAACAATTTTTTCAAAAGTTTAAAACTATTTTGGATGTAAATCTAAAATGTAAGCTCTAGCTACCACTTTTTGGGATTTATGGCCGTGAGTATATGAATTTATGTAAAAAAGAAGCACTTTTTCCCCCAAGGGCCTGTGTGGTCCCTCTAGTTCGCAGCTGGCATAACTTACCACTATAACGCATTGGAGAGCCATTTAGTCATTCTTTCGTTAAAATAAAAACAAAACATGCCAAAAGTAAAGGTGTACACGTCAAAAACTAAAGTCTTGTCGATAGCTAGGGCAGTGGTTAGTCTGATTACGTAGTAATCTCTATAAAGTTTGTGTTTCGATTCAAAGAATAACAAAGCAGTCATCATAACCTAAAATGTTCTTTTTTTTTATTTCGCTTCTTTTATGGCAACTTTTAAGAGTATAGTATAATGTATATGTACCAATGTCACAAGTATATCCGATTTAGCTTAGGTACACTTCTCTGCCCCGCCAGGGCGGCTCTCAGCTTCCCGGCACACATAAAGTCATGGTGAAGCCGCACAGGCCACAGGGCCAGCAGCAACAGCAACCAATCCATTCGAAAAAAATAATAAAAAAATGACAAAAGTCTAACCTTTTGTTAAGTATGTATTATGGCAGGTTATCGATGACATGACGGCAACACGAAAAATAAGTATTAGTCTTACTGTGGTCCATCAGACACTCTTACTTACCGACTGAACTAATGAGAACCACGGTCGTACCTATTGTGAAAAACAGAATAGAAGATATCTCAGACTTGGGGAACTACCGTCCGATTTCACTCGCCACGACGGTTGCTAAAGTGTTGGACAGTCTACTTGCCTCATGTTTACAAAAATACCTCCACCTACTTGACGCACAGTTTGGGTTTCGGCCCGAACTTTCTACTGAAAGCGCAATACTAAGTCTCAAGTCCAACACTATACCAACCGTAGGACTCCGTAATGTCTGTTTTCTGGACCTCTCCAAAGCCTTTGATCTCGAGGCTTATGATGTGCTTTGGAGAAAAATGAATGACAGTGAAGTACAGCGGTACAGTGGACAGTGGTAAAATTACCTGGTGAAATTACCATTATTTTCAAGTATTCGAACCAGACTCTTTCGGAGGCATACAGGCTGGAGGCATACAGGCCGAGCTCATTGCCGGGATCTGTAGCATGCGTGTCGGATGGAGTGGACAGTGCGTGGCTTATGAGAAATGCTTAGTTTTTGCGAAACTTATGCTATGAGACATGGACTGGCAACCTATTATTTTAAATGGCAAGAACATCAACAGAGTCTATCAATTTAAATATCTTGGTCATTATCTTACCGACGACCTTAAAGACGATGTGGACATTGAAAGAGAGCGTAGGGCTCGTGGTAATATGCTGGCCCGTAGGTTTACCCGCTGTACTGACCTTGTTAAGATTACGCTATTCAAAGCGTACTGTCAGGGAATGTATACGGGCAGCCTGTGGTTTGCGTATGCCAAAATATCGCTGGAGACTCTGCTGAATAATATTGAGAATCCGAGGGACTCCCTCGTTGGTGCAGAGCTTCCTCAATGTTCGCGGAGGCTCATACTGATGGTTTTCACGCCGTCATTAGAAGAAAGGTCGCGTCACTGGTCAGGAGTGTGAGAGAGAGTCACCATAGCATTCTGAAAATAGTGGCCGAAGATGTGTGCGCACCCGTGCTCAGGCAATTCGTCAGGGTTATGGTTAGATAAGACCCGAGGCTTGTTTCGTCCTGGCTCGGGCGGAGTGCACCAGCATCATGGGGTTTATTTTTATTGATTTTTTGTGATTGAAACTACTAATATTAGCTATTTATTATTTTAATTCTAAGTCTTACTAACCACAATATCGATCTTTTATGTTATCCAATAAAGAAAATTTTACATTTTTTTATTTTTATTATTATTAACTTTATACAAATCACACTATATTTTACTCGATCACATATCCTAAATTAGGACTCTGTTCTAAGGGGCCCCATTTTTTGTTATAAATAATGATCAATAATGATATTTAGAACTCTAAGTTTTGTGTGCGGGATATTACAGGGGTTCTTAAAATAGGCTTTAGCTAAAGGCTCAGAAATCAAATACATTACTTTGTTAAACAGGTTATGTTGTGAGGGCCAGGTCCACACACCAATTTGATAAGATGATAGAAATGATAAAAGAAGTATATAATTATGATAATTTGATTTATTTAAAGTGATAACTATGCTATAATGATATGAGGATGAGTACGTGTCGCGCGCGGTTGATGACGGACAAGAACTGACTTAATTTAGGTCACTAAGGTAAAACTGCTTACACAGCAAAATGTACGGCTATTGATCCGTACAGGTTATCAATTACTATAAGAAGTACTGTTAGCTGTTATGCTGCTATGTTTTACTATAGGCAAAATTCAAAATGAAGACTCTTCCCGCAGTTACTGGTTTATGCTAGATTTTAATAGACTAGACTAGAGTACAGATATATTCACTAAAGAAATAGCCAAAGTTTCATAAATCGGGAATTCCTCAGCTTAATTTGTAAGTTTTGCGGCGAAAAGATTATAAAAGAGGAAAGTTGGTGATGCCCATGGGCGGAATTGGGTGAGAACTATTCTAAGCCATTACGCATACTCCACTAGGTTAAACCAGAAATCCTCAGCTGTCATCGTGGAAATAAAAGATAGGAAAGCTTATGTACCCCGAAAATAGAGTGGCACTGTTACGAAAATAATAAAAATAGATTAAGTTTGGGTTGCAAATATAATAACAACTGAGAGACAAGCAAAGCGGAGCGAGGTGTTAACAAACTAAAATTTACCGTAATTTTCTTAATAAATTCATCTATAAATAAAGGATAAATGTAGGAAAGAAAATTTCGACTCCGAGTATATGCCCCAATCCTTTATTCATTAGAAATAATTCCCACATGAGGTTTTCATGAACAAAAAACATTCTTATTCATCTGGTTTGCTTGACCAAATATGTCTCTCCTAGATTCAACGAAAATAATTACTCAAAGAAAATATACACGTAATGCTTAGAGCTTTAGCCAATACTCTTCGTCAGATCTGAGGATTGCGTATAGTCCTAGAGTTTTGACATAACATAACATAAACGTTCACGCCGTTTATCCCCGAAGGGGTTGGCAGAGGTACCAATACTCCTGAACTCACATGGCAAGCGCCATCTAGTTTCCAGAGAAGGTACCCACATTTTGCTTCGACAGTGTACTCACGTGATAGGGGGCAGGCCTATCGCCGTTTTGTACGAATACACTGTCACATGACTAAGTACAACTCAGCCATGTGGGTTTCCTCACGATGTTTTCCCTCACCGTTAGCAACCATGATAAATTAACCACACATATGACTTTAGAAAAGACAAATTGGTGTAGGCCCATCCCAGGATTGGAACTCACGCCCTTCTGTTTTTCGGGCGGGTGTTCTACCCACTGGACTATCATGTCCCTAGAGTTTTGACGTTTGACTATAACCTATATTTATAAAAAAAAGTTGTGTTAGTTACACTATTTATAACTAGGGAAAGATGAACTGATCTGGCTGAAAATTATTGGAGAGGTAGCTTAGAACCAGGAAATATAGTAGGATACAAGCAGTAAAAAAAATAACACCATCTGTGCGAAGCCGGGGCGGACCACTAGTATAAAGATAAAAAAGACTAGGGTTTCAGTCCTCTTGTCATAAGTCCAAAAATGATTCTCATACAATTTTTTATTCATAATTTACTCGTACAACTATTAAGCTAATTAATTTAAATATATGTTTGATCGAACTATTTAACTCTTTGATTGACAAATGCTATCTTAAAACTGAAGACATAACATAACATAAACATAACATAACACTCCTTTTTTTGAAGTCGGTTAAAAATTAAAATGACTCTGAATATTTAAACGCTGCATTGTCAGAACATGTAAACAATGAAAATGTAATCCTATGTTCTTGTAAATAAAATACGTTTTATACGCTATTTTCCTGACAGCATCTTATTTTTCATACACACATACATTTACTCACCCCGTTATTCCCTTTCGGGTAGGCAGAGACTATCGATCGTAACTGCTTACGATTTTGGCAATCCTCTCTAGCTTCGTTTACATCCATCAATCTTTTCATGCATGCTCTTTTATTCTTCATACTGCGGACGCCGGCCTTTTTAATTTTTAATAACCTTTATCATTTTCAAAAACACTAATTGGACTTGGAAATCAATAATCCAGTGTAACATGGTGTATGAAAATGTCCCAAAAGTAGTGCAGACACATAAAGTTTCACTTCATTACATTCGGCACGCATCACGCACATACATGAACCTAGTTCGATTTTAACTCTATAAAAATCATAATTTTCACGTTTTTACTTACGTTACATGTATATATGTCGCAGCCAACTGGACAAATCAGCCAGCTGACAAAGCAGCTAGCCGCTTAAATTAACGCCGGCTCCTAGTTAAAAGGCTAGCCCGCTAGTAAAATGAATTGTCGTCACCGAACGTCCAATCACCCGGCTGGTTGAATGGTGAGCCCGTTGGTTTGGGCTGACGTTACATTATTTTTCTGTTAAAATTTGTAGGATAACTGTTTAAAAAAGTTTGAAATTATGGGAATTTCAATAAATAATTTAATACATAGTTAAAATTAATACATAAGAGAACTTTATATTTTTATATTCATGTTCATTATTAATAAGTCGGTACCTGTTTGTACTTTTAGTTACTGTGCCAAAGCTTTGTGCTTGTGCCATTTAATTGTTAATATTGTATAAAATGAATATAATTAAAGTATTGCCGACATAAGAAGTACCTACGAAAAAATATTTTAGTGATAGTCACCCTAGATAACCAGACGGCGATATAACGTTCAGCCAAGTGGTTGGACGTTGTGTTCAACTAAATGGCTGACTGAAGTTTAGCCCTTTACTAGGAGCCGGCGTTTAATTAAGCGGCTAGCTGCTTTGTCAGCTGGCTGATTTAACCAGTTGGCTGCGACATATACATATACGAAGTTGATTGGGACGAAAAGGTAGAAATAAAGTATCGTTGGTGATAGCACCCGCATCGCTGTAAAACCACGTAAAAAACGTTGTAGAAAGGGGTAGTGACATTCTTAGCCGGCACTACACGGCCAGTTAACAATCAGATGATATAAAATTGTTTTTGTATCGCTAAAAGATTGCTCTATTAGGGATGCAAAATTTGTATCATATCTAACTTTACACGCCCTAATTCCACAAGTCCCATCTTACCAAACTCTACACCTTTGTAATAATATGTGGCATGCCCATTAATTACTCTAACAGGTGTTGTATAACAGAAGAGTAATAACGAGTTCACTCTACGAGTCCACCAACCGTCTCCCAGCCCTCAGCATTTCGATACTTATCCGATCATACTACAACTATCCCTACTTTTGTACTCTTCTTGCCTCCATTATTTCCCCATACTATTCTCTCCTTCAAGTCTCTCATCGAATCTTTCTAATCAACATTACTGAAGGAAAATTTGCATCTTCTTTTTCAAAGAGTCCATCATTATACATACATATATACATATACTCACGGCTATAAATACCTAGAAGAGGTAGCCAGAGCTAAGGAATTACAAATTCCTAAGCCACTTTTGGAAGTTGAGTGGAGAAAAGATGGTAGAATAAAACTTGTTGGTGATGAGTCTTTAACCGCATCGCCCAAAAATCATTTAAAAGCCCCAATACTGTTAGTCGCCTCTTACGTACACCCACCGGAGGAAATGGGGTATTGCTATTCTATGCCGACACTACACAGCAATTATATCCATCATTATAGTTCTTCCATACCTGTGTCAAGTTATTTTCATCCGTCGCCAATTCATCCTCTTCATCTCTCACTAATCTTGTATTTTGGGACACTCTTTTACATACATACATACGTATACTCACGGCCATAAATCCCAAAAAGGGGTAGATAGAGCTTCAGAACTAGAAACATTTGGAAGTTGATTGGGAACGAGAAGGTGGAAATAAAGTATCGTTGGTGATGGTTCTCCAACTGCATCGCCCAAAAACCACCCAAAAATCCCCATTCCGTTCCCTTAGCCGCCTTTTACGACACCCGTGGGTAGAAAGGGTAGTGATATTCTAAGCCGGCACTACACGACACTCTTTTATTCACCGTTTTACTATTACCACGAAATTAATTTTACGCAATGTGTATTAGTGCTGTTTTAAACCAATACGATATACGATTATAAACTCAAATACTGTCACTGTCATCTAACAATAAATAATGTTAAAAATTACCTAAATAGAATAAACATTGTATGACCTACTTAAGAAATATATCTCTCCTACTCTCTCTTGTGAGACGAAGCTATATTTGTCCTTCTTTGTCGTATGGTCGCCAAATGTCGGTCATAGACTTTCGGGTAATCAGGGAACAAAAATAGGAATTCTATTTATATTCCCTGTTTACTTTTATAACAATGATTCAAGACTGATTTCAATTTTATTCATTTCGTTTGAAAGATTTACATTTAATACTATTTAAAAAATCTTCACATGCACAAATCGTTACCATAAATATAAAAAGGTCCTAGTCCTCAAATAATAAGTACCTGGATAAAGTAAAGTAAGTTAATACAAGTACTGCTAATACGGTAAAAAAATTAATGAAACAAAATCTGAACATACATACATACATACATAATACTCACGGCTATAAATCCCAAGAAGGGGTAGCCAGAGCTAAGGAATTAGAAATTCCTCAGCCACTTTTGTAAATTTGAGTAAGGAAAAGATAGTAATAAAAATCTGAACTTACTCCATATACAGCCATATATATACACATACATAGACATAAAGTACGAAAAAAATATAAACATACATACATACACACACATTCTCACGCCGTTAGTTCCCATTGGGGTAGGCAGAGACTATCGATCGGCACTTTGTACGATCCTGGCAAACCTCTCTGGCTTCGTTTACATCCATCAATCTTTTCAAAAATATAAACAATTAAACAACGAAAACTTTTCATGTCTTCAATGAATTAAAAAACTATATGATAATTGGATAAAAAAACGCAGGATTATTAAATTCGATTGATAAATGATTTGTTTTTGTTTTGTTCTATTATGTATCATTGATATGTGCTGTGTTGTGTTTGCTCAGAATAGCACTACCCCTTTTCTTCCGGTGGGTGTACGTAAGAGGCGACTAACGGTATTGGGGCATTTAAGGGATTTTTGGGCGATGCTGTTGGAGACCTATCACCAAAACCTTTATCTACCCATCTTTTCCCCATTCAACTTTCTAAAAGTGGCTGAGGAATTTCGAATTCCTTAGCTCTGGCTACCCTTTTAAGGGATTTATAGCCGTGAGTATATGAATGTATTGATTTAGCTTGATTACAGAATTGAAATTTTCTTAGCAAATTTTGGAAATTGAGTGAGTTCAAAATATAAAGTGACGCGTTGAAAAAAACGGTTAAGTTTTATTTACTACAGAGTTTAAACTCACCTCAAATTTTAAACCTAAAACCCCAAAGGGATTACTTCAGAACATCACATAACTATTTTGTCATCTGAAGGGCGATTGCGATTTAAAGTTTTGCAATGTGAGTGATTTTTGGGCGATGAGGCTGGAGATCTATCGTCAAATATCCTTTATTTTAAAATCGTCTCCTCACTCAAGTTCCAAAAGTGGCTGAGGATTTTCTAATTCTGACTTTCTATTTGTATTCAGTTTGTAGCCGTGAACTCCAATCAAACTCAAACGTTCACGCCGCATATCCCCGAAGGGGTTGGCAGATGTACTGATACTTCTGAGCATCACGTGACATTGTCACCTGGTGTTCAGAGTACCAACGTTTTGCATGGACAGTGTACTCACGTGACAGGGGGCAGGCCTATCGCCGTTTTGTACGAATACACTGTCACATGACTAAGTTTAACTCAACTAAGTTGATTTCCTCACGATGATGCTTTCCCTCGTCGTTAACAACCTTGAATAGACAAATTGGTGTAGGACTAACACGGGATTCGAACCCTGATCGTCTGCACGATAAGCGGTGCTCCACCCACCGAGCTATCACGGTTGCAGCCGTGAGTTTATATACGTTTGTAAATCAGTACCTATTCCCGCTTAGTATTTCAGATAGGTTGTGACTGAACAATAAACCTCTGTACCTCTTTGAATCATTTTGTTCTCTCTCTCTCTCTATTCTACGTTATTCCCATTCTGTCGCACTTCCGTAATTGGACCTTGGATCACATTTCGACGTAGACAGAGAATTACAATAGACCCAGGGGAAGCGTGTCGGCAAGTGAGATGGGTAATACAAAATAGTGTTGTTACTCAAAATAGTTTTCCCCGTATTGTGGGTAATTTTATATATATTTTTTAATTTATCTTCGAAATTTTCCAATCAATTATTTGATAATTATTATCATTATAGTAGTTTTTTATTGGTTATTAGTCAAAGTAAGTCCAAAACATATAGAAGTAAACCTATGAACCGTGTATCCAAACGATCTGCATGCTCGTCGTCATCGGGGGCTGATGAGTCCCGCGCATAGATCACACACATCCGAAAACTATATCAAATTAGAGCAAAAAATATTTACTATCCATCAAAATAAGGTCAACCCTCCGAAGGGAATGCAGATCGTTTAATTAGATACATAGTACTATATGTATTTGCGAAATAAATAAAACAATCGAATGTATTACTGAAAAGGTTTAATTCTTTAACATTATTACATTAGTACATTATTACAAGTGTGTGGGTGCATGGTAAATATTACATGGCTATAATGATGAATTCTAGCACTTAATGAACGTCATAATGCCTACCGCATCACTCAACTAAAGAAGAAGAACAGGCGATAAACTCCTCCAATGCATTCTCCTATTACACTAGTCATTAAGTTGTACGTATCACGGGGCTAACGAGATCTAAAAAAAAATGTTTTTATTTATCATAAACAAAAAAGTACTTAATGAACGTCATGAACAAGCCCTGCCTAACTTACCACCTGCTCGGAAACTAAACTGTAAAAAAATCTACTCTTCATATACCCACATTAACAAGAAAAATAGTACACGCCATGGAATCTTTTTTAGAACTAAATAATAAACATCCTTTATATAACTTATATTAGTATATTGAAATACATATTTTTTATTTAATCCAGGGTTTTAGGGTAAATAAAATACTTGTGCTGGCAACATTACAATGATAGAGATTTTAGGTTATCAATTTTAAATATAATTTTCATGCATTTGCAGTTTATTTATCTGCATAAATTAGATATGTGTGCGTCATAAATAGAAAATATAATAAATCTTACACTGTTATTATTCTAAAACTAAATGGTACTTACGAGTGGAAAGACAAAACTGGTTGCTTAGTTTCGCTATTACTTTTACACGATATAACACTGCACCTGACCATTTTATTGAATGTTTAATTATTTCTAATGTTTAATTATATTTCTATTTATTGCCAGAACCGATCTCACATAAATAATTAACTAAGAAATCAACGAAATTCTTAATTTTTCTGCTTTTCAATTCAAAAACGGTTTGTTTATTTTGAAAATGTCAAACGGTTTGTTTAGCAAAGTACTTTGCCGGCTTGGCCAGCAGTAAGGGACGGCAAATTATATGGTCATGTCTCACTTACTCTTAGTATTTTTAATATTTATTTTCTCCGTCTAGTGCGAGTGAAACAAAATATATCCAGATGTCTATTGTAATTCTCTGTCTACGCATTTCGAATATTTCAGCTTCAGACTATCCTTTTCCCATCTCAACTTCCAAAAGTGGCTTAGGAAGATCTATTATAGACTATAGCAGTAATTTTAGGTAAGAAGTTATAGTAATACTTATTAATATTAATGAACCCAAAAGAAAAAACTATTACAACTATTAAAAGAATGACTTCTAAACAGCCATTAAAAGAAACCAATATTTTTCAAACAGATAAGTGCCTCTATCACTCCATTGGGTCGTAAATCGCCGAATTCAGTATAGTGGCTGAAGCTGAAAGTGGCGAGGTCAGCGCGCATGCGTGCGGCGTGGATCGATCACCGCCGGGCGTTCCTGGTTGAGGGTGGCCGTGCGCGGGAATTGCAGAGAATTGGCGAAAATGGAGTTGTGTTTACAATAATATATAAATAAATATACTTGGGGCTATAAGTCCACAAAAGAGGGGGCTAGTTTCAGAATTGGTAATTCCTCAGTTACCTTTGGAAGTTTAGTGGGAGAAGGATTATTAAAAAAGTTGGGTTTTAGCCACATCACCCAAAAACATTTAAAAGCTCAATTAACCTAAGCCGTCTCTTACGAGACCCGCAGAATTGAATGGGGTTAACAACTTATACTCACGCCATTATTTCCCATTTGGGTAGGTAGATACTATAGATCGCTAATTTGTACGATTCTGGAAAACTTCTCTAGCTTATTACTATTCGTACTAATAAATAGTAGGATTTTTCTAAGCTGACAATTCACAGTTTCCAAAGTATCACGAATTAAAGATGCATTGTTTTGCGTTTTCTGTTTTATTAAGCTCTTATCTTGTAAAGTTAATAAAATAGTATGCAGATAATGACAAGTATCAAAAAAGAAAAAAAAATACAAGTTAGAAACTTTTGAAAAGTTGGAGACTCTATGCTTGAACCTTGACTTTTAAGAATTAATTTCAAACCTTGCATTTTATAGCTAGGAGCCCGAAAGACTGAAAAACCTTTGAAACCTTAAACGACTTGAAGGCTTAGCCTCATAGAACATTAGTCTAAAAGAAAAACTACTAATGAATTAACGGGTGTTTTATGGATACGACTTATGTTTGTTAGTTTTCTCTTCGGATATTGCTAGTAATCTAGTTTTATTATCTGGATTGGGATTACTTATTAAATTTTCTGAAACTGGACCACCGATTCAAATAAAAACCAACCACCAAACAAAGATGAATTCAAACTGACCTCATTCGAGTCATAACGCCTTCTATAAACTAATTGAAAACCCAGAAAACGAAAATTCCAAACTCAAAAATTTCCCGCCTCGGAAAAACAAAAACGACTCCTCGCCACACCGGCCGACACTGTCCTGATTTCCGTCAGTCGCTCTCGCCGCGTCGTGGCGCGCGCTCGTGCAAGCTGTATCTCCGAGAGTACGGCGCGGACGAGGAGCGGCCGCGCGAGGAATGGCGCCGCCAGGAGTGGAGCGGCACGCGCGGTCGCTTACCACAGGTACTGGAGGTTTAGATAACTAAGACAAGATTGTACCTACTTCAGGAGTTTTAGACAACTAAGATTGGATTTGAGTTTATGGAGCCAAGCGCTGCTGGGAGAAGTGGGAAAGTTATAACTTCCTTGGTTTTTAGGGTTTTGGTGTCAAATTGAAGCTACATTTACAAATTTACCTTGATGATGGATGGAGTGAAAAGTGGTTGAAGGTTTTGGTGTAAAACTGTGCATTGGAAATGGATTAAAGAAGTGAAACGTTGAAACAAGAAAATCTAGCTACAGTTTCTTGTCCGAGTATAGTTTCCTCTTCCGTAACTGCCTTCAAAAGCCTTGGTTTTTAGGGTTTTGGTGTCCTTTAACTTTCTCAGGTTTTCTTCATCTTCTTTGGAAGATAATGCATTGAAAACAGACTGGATTACAATTGATGTATGGACTGAAAAGTGGTTTAAGGTTTTCAGTGCGACACTGTAGCTTCAGGTTAAAAAGAAACATCAGGATTAACCAAGTGATATGTTGAAAGAAGAAAAACATAGTTACAATTTCTCGTACAAGTATAGTTCATAGGATCGGATGGTGATGAAGTAAATTATGCTCAAAGAAGAGGGTGAAAAGGTTTTTGGTGTCAATTAACTTCTTTCGTTTTTGATGTGTGATGGTAGCATCATTTTTTGATACCTTATAAAGGACAGGGTAAGAATTAATGAATGGACTGAAAACTGTTCGGTGTAAAACTCGCATTCACATGATTGAATTTTAAAGATCGAAGACAGGACAAAGGTGTTACTGAAAGAAATGGATTATACCTAGTTATAGCGTTCTTGATTCAGGGGTTTAAAGTTTCGGCTTGAGCTGTCTTGGAAAGTTAGACAGGACGGAAATGTCAGGATTATCGGAGTAAAATTGCAGCTCAAGTGGTATATAAAGTTATAATTGCTTTGGAATTATTGGTGTCAGGCAATAGGTTCATATTTCTTAGATACCATGATCAGGAGTTTGTGCACTTAGATAGCTGGGATAGGTGGACAGGATAAAAAGGTGTTGCCTTAAAAAGAACTAGTTTTTTCTAATAATTTCATCATCATGTAAAAAAGTAATGAAACAACCTTTATTTTACTATCTTTTCCCCTACCTTTATTTTACTATATTTTTGGGCGATGTGGCTGGAGACCCGTCACCAAAAACATTTATTATTACCATCTTTTCCCCAATCAACTTTCCAAAGGTGGCTGAGGAATTTCTAATTTCTTAGCTCTGGGTACCCCTTCTAGGGATTTATAGCCGTGAGTATAAGTATGTAAAAAATTATAGTCTTAATATTGTAATTATATTTTCATCATCTTCATCACACAGCTTAATCTTCTCAACTGCCTTGGAAAGTAAGAGATGTGATGGAGAGGATTAACGAATTGAAATAGGTGAATCAATCAAGAGAAATGGATAAATAGTTATCAGATCCCTGGTTTTGGCTTAGACTTTTTGTTCATCTTCTTCGAAAACTGTAGTATGAAGAGTAAAGAGTGTGAAGAATGATGGATGTAAACGAAGCTAGAGAGGTTTGTCAAATTCATACGAAGTTGCAATGGGTAGTCTCCGCCTACCCCAATGGTAACTAATGGCATGTGTATGTATGTATGTCAAACGTATGAATGGCTCAACTGCTTAGTTTGCTAGGTATGTGCATACGTAGTTGAATGTACGGTATGCAGATTCAGCTTAAAATTGACCATCTTTACTGCTAAAAAAGTGTTCATCACATCCTATATTTGTCTCTACTGACGTATTCTACGGGACTCTAGCTTTTTCTAAAATCCATGGAATTTAAGCTCACCACATTGGTTTATTGCGGGTTAGTTATTTTACGATTGCTAACGATAGTCATCGATACGGACAGCTTTACGTTATCTCCGAAGCATGAATTCATCTTTCATGTATGTAATTTTGTGGATAGTCAGGTGACGCAGACTGCATGCAATATTCTTTCTAAGTACATGCATACATATACTCACGGATATAAATCCCTTGAAGGGGTAGCCAGAGCCAAGGAATTATAAATTCCTCAGCCACTTTTGGAAGTTGAGTGGGGAAAAGATGGTAAAAATAAAGGTTTTTGGTGATGGTTCTCCAACCGCATCGCCCAAAAATCCAATAAGAAGCCCCAATACCCTTAGTCGCCTCTTACGACACCTGTGGGTAGAAAGGGGTAGCGACATTCTAAGCCGGCACTACACGGCAAATTCTAAGTGTGTTAAAAAAAACTGATTTTAGAGGTCGTCTCTTGGAATATCAAATCCAAGTTATTATCAAAGATAAAATGTTGTAAGGTAGTCAAATTGATAAAGAATTAAACGTAACATCTCGCTTTAACAGTAAGTCTAACCTTTACAATTTGAGAAAAGGTGTAGGGAAGCGCACAGCTGTTACGCTGACCTAAATATTATGGTATCTATTTCATAGTGATTGTACAAAGGGTTGACGGCTTATACAATAAGGTGTGTTGTATTGATTTAAGCATACAACTATTAAAATAGTAAATAATTTCACAGAAGGGCACCCAAAGGTTTAAGAAACAAATAGAGTACTTTACACCTTGTTTGGTAGTAGAATTCGAAAAAGAGAAGAAATAAATGATAGTTAGCGTTGTTGTTACATAAATGGGTTCCAAATTATAAACTTGTTATCACGTAAGACGTCCTGCGTTAGTATTATGTGGGTACTCTGAACAGCAGGTGACATTCATGTCTAATGATACATATACATACATATACATATTCTCACGCCGTTAGTTCCCATTGGGGTAGGCAGAGACTATCGATCGCCACTTTGTACGATCCTGGCAAACCTCTCTGGCTTCGTTTACATCCATCAATCTTTTCATACATGCTCTTTTATTCTTCATACTGTGGACACCTGCCTTTTTGAGCACATTTTCTATTTGATCCAAATGTGAGAAAGATAGGAAAAGGAATGTTGAGATGGTTTGGGCACATAGAGAGGATGGATGTCAGTAAATTGGTGAAAGAGATATATAGAGCCAATGTGGAAGGTAATGTTAGTAGAGGACGACCACGGAGGACATGACATGTCAAATGATGTGAACAATAATACCTCTGCCACCCCTAAATGGATTTACGGTTTATACGTTTGGGTTTTGAGATACGAATCTAAGTATTGATCGAAGGGAGACGCTTAATGAACTCAATCACTTCCTGACAATGTCGATGTTAAGTCATTCTAAATATTTGTCCTCCTGACCTAATTACGTCATTCGATGTATTTTAACTGTATCTGTGTTATTTTCATTGATGGTTTTTCTTTTCCGTTTATCTGTAAAAATATACCTAGTGGTAGAAAAATAGGTTTATTACAAATATTAACGTTTATAATGGAACATATTTTCTTGGCTTGATAGCCCGTGATAAACGTGATAAACCAACCGTGATAGCCCAATGGGTAGAACACTCGGTTATCGTGCAAACGACTAGTGTTCAAACCCTGGGTCGGGCCTACACCAATTTGTCTTTTCTAAAGACATATGTGTGGTTAATTTATCATGGTTGTTAACGGTGAGGGAAAACATCGTGAGGAAACCCACATGGCTGAGTTGTACTTAGTCATGTGACAGTGTATTCGTACAAAACTGCGATAGGCCTGCCCCCTATCACGTGAGTACACTGTCCATGCAAAACGTGGGTACTCTGAACACCAGGTGACAAAGTCACGTGATGTTCAGAAGTATTAGTACCTCTGCCAACCCCTTCGGGGATATTCGGCGTGAACGTTTATGTTTATGTTATGTTTATGTATTTTCTTGGCTATAAATCCTAAAAAGGGTCCCTGTAAAGGATAAAAATAAACAACCTTAGACAATTCTATAAATTAAAAAAGAAAATGATTTAAGTTAATGTAAAAGCATTTTAAGCTACTGCAGTGGCAGCAGAAACATAATTACTGCATATATGACAGATAAACCACACATATAAATTAAGAAAAGGTTAACATAGATCCGATTCAGTCTTTGAACGTGACTCTCTCATCATCAAAACATCTTTCCACCTGCCCTAAACCATTACTTATACTTTATATTTTTGATATATCCTGTAAACATATACAATAACATATTAAAATATCTCACACATAAAATAAACTTATCCTGTTTCATCTTGAACATCACCAGATGATTGCAATAAATTATTTGAATTTGAATTATCAATTAATAAAGGAAAGAAAAACCTCGACACAGGCGGGGATCGAACCCGCGACCTCGGGTAAACGCCCCGACGCTTTTGCCAGTGCAAATTTCGCACTGGCAGACGATTGACACGGTAGCTCAATTGGCAAGGCGTCGTCGGGGCGTTTACCCGAGGTCGCGGGTTTGATCCCCGCCTGTGTCGAGGTTTTTCTTTCCTTTATTTATTAGTAATAATCCCCACATGAGGTTTTCATGAACAAAAAGATTAAAATTTTGAATTATCAAACTTACACATCTATCTTTTTCCACAGGTCGACAGATCACCATCCCGTCGTAGCCCCTACCTCCGCGATGAAGAGCCGTCCCCAGCCCCGGACGAGCGGGGCCGCTCTGCATCGGCCGGGGCCCACCACCGCGGTAGCCGACCCAGACCTCTACGCTACCAGTCCTTGGAACGCGACTATGATCGCTCCTACAACGCACCACCGCCACAGGAAGAAGATTACTACCGCTCTGCCCGAGAACCACCAATGTTTCTTGGCGAGCTGCAATCACAGAACACCGATTTGCAGCGAGAACTTGGCAATTTGAAAAAGGAACTAGAACTGACCAATCAGAAGCTGGGATCAAGTATGCATAGCATCAAGACTTTTTGGAGTCCAGAGTTGAAGAAAGAGAGAGCGTTGAGGAAAGAGGAAAGCGCGAAATTTAGTTTGATTAATGATCAACTGAAGTTGCTGAATCAGGAAAATCAGGTTAGTCTTTTTACTTACTAGTTAAGGTTTAAGTTAAGTGTGTTCAGGCAACTGTGTTTTAGTATGCCAATTAAGGTTAGCGTTTTGTAAAGAAAACTGCTGATGTTTTAAACAAACTAAAACTCGGGTTGGAAGAAATACACTTGAAAAAAGAGAATACACGTGAAAGTTGTTTATATAGAATAGAATAGAATAACTCTTTATTGTACATCAAACACAAATTTACAAAAGAAATTATCATACAGTTTACAGTGAGCTACAATCGGCGGTCTTATCGCTAAAAGCGATCTCTTCCAGACAACCTTTGGAAGGTGACTCGTTCTTCATTACTTTATTGGTCGAATTCAGACAAATAATCTGATATTATATAGCAATAGCTTTTTGTTATAATTATGTACTTGTATTGATTGCGTTGCTTATTGCGTAAATCCCAAAAAGGGGTAGCCCTAAGAGCTAGAAACTCCTCAGCCACATTTGGAAATTAATAGGGGAGAAGATGGAAAAAATAAAGTATTGTTGGTGATGGGTCTCCAACCGCATCGCCCGAAAACCACTTAGAAAGCCCTACACCCTTAGTCGCCTCTTACGACACACTCGGGTAGAAAGGGGTAGTGACATTCTAAGCCGGCACTACACGGCAATCTTAATTAAAATCAAATCGGCTCACTCAAGTCCTTTAGTTTACTCTGACTGACATCAATCAAGGTAGACTTTAAAACACTTTAACTATCAAATTATTAAATAAATTAGCTCCAAGATAGTTTATACAAATGCATTATTCTCTAGAGAAACTGTTTAAATGTCGCAGTTACTTTGACTTTGACAAACGCTCCATGATAGTGTTAACTCGGTTCTAAAGCACGAAGAAGTAATACAACATCTAAAGTATTCTGATATGAGACTTCTTAACATTCATAGCGTGATTCGAATGGTTACATAAATCGTAGACGCCTCTGATAATTCTCTGGTGAAAATCGCTTGTATCGCGCATGACAGGAATGAAACCTCTCGCATAAATATCAAATGTTACTATAGTTGTAAGAGTTGTGTGGAAAAGATAAGCTATCGATCGATTGCTAAATAAAGAACTCTTACATACATATACTCACGGCTATAATTCCCTAGAAAGGGTAGCCAGAGCCAAGGAATTATAAATTCCTCAGCCACTTTTTGAAATTGAGTGGGGAAAAGGCGGTAAAATAAAGGTTTTTGGTGATGGGTCCCCAACCGCATCGCCCAATAATCCAATAAAAAGCCCCAATACCCTTAGTCGCCTCTTACGACACCCGTGGGTAGAAAGGGGTAGCGACAGTCTAAGCCGGCACTACACGGCATAAAGAAGAACTCTTCTGTACTTTTTAAATACATAATTTGATGTCGAATAATTACGAAAAGTACTTTATTGTTTACAACGTTGATTACAAATGACTAATTTTGGATTGGGCTCCAATCATTGCCAATGATGGCGTCTGTAGCCCAGTTTGTAGGTAAATAGCTTCTGGATCCAGAGGTCACGAATTGAGTCCCGATAAAAGCATTTATGAATTTATTTATATGTATATTTTATACACATACATACATATACTGATACATAAATCCCCAAAAGGGGTAGCCAGAGCTTAAGAGCTAGAAACTCCGCAGCCACATTTGGAAGTTGATAGGGGACAAGATGGTAGAAATAAAGTATCGTAAAGTATTTTATACATACATACATACATATACTCACGGCTTTAAATCCCTAGAAGGGGTAGCTAAGGAATTAAAAATTCGTCAGCCACTTTTGGAAAATTGAGTGGGGAAAAGATGGTAAAGTAAAGGTTGTTGGTGATGGGTCTCCAACCGCATCGCCCAAAAATCCCTCGAAAGCCCCAATACCGTTAGTCGCCTCTTACGTACACCCATCGGTAGAAACGGGGTAGTGCTATTCTAAGCCGACACTACACGGCGAAAGTATTTTAGTTTTCCAAAAGTATTTTATATAATTCAATATATGGTTTAGTTAGTATCCTTTACTGTAGGACATTTTTACTTTCTAGAGGCTAACTGGATTGATGTATTAAGCCTTTATATTCTTATACTAGTGGATCGTCCCAGCTTCGCACGGGTAGCGTTGTTTTTTTAAATATCTGAGGTTTCTTTCTTCAGTCACTGCTCAAGCATTGTGAAATTCAGCGTAATGTTTTCAATTTATTAAATTTATAGCACTCCCTTAACAGTGTAGTTTGGTGATTTTGAATGCGCTTTAATGAAAGGTTCAGTATTTCCGTTTAATAGCAAATTTTGGAATAAAACGCCATGAAGTGTTTATAACAATCTAAAAAATAGTCATTACGTTATGAAGGATACAACTACTGGCGCCATCTAGTATGTTATATGTAAATTAGTGAAGATTTGGTTTCGATCACGGGCGCGATGGCTTATTTTATGTATAATTTCGGTGTTTGTCTATCGATTTCTATGATTCTTTTTTTATTGAATAGGTAATAATGTTACCTTATTTAAATTAGGGATGAGTGAGAGGTTTACAAACGTAAGAGTAAACAAATATAATCAGGATGTACCGAACTGCTAAGCTATCAGGAATTACACGTGTTATTGTGAGTCAACCGTAAAAGATAGACATATACTGTTAAGGATTTTTTTTTAGATAATTTTATGAAGAATATTTCCGCCACACATGATTTCTATGTAAGTTTAACCATTAAGGCTGCACATGCGATGGAAGCTTAAAAAATGAAGTAACTTCTCCCGTTTTCCCCAAATTTCCCAAAATTCCCCTTTACTTCTCTGCTGGAAAGTATACAAAAACCTGCGCAAGAGTATCAAGAATAATTGTACCAAGTTTCGTTAAAATCCGTCGAGTAGTTTTTGTTTCCATAAGGAACATACAAACCGACAGACAGACAGACAGACAGACAGACAGACAGACAGACAGACAGACAGACAAAAATTTTACTGATTGCATTTTTGGCATCAGTATCGATCCCTAATCACCACCTGATAGTTATTTTGAAAATATATTTCATGTACAGAATTGACCTCTCTACAGATTTATTATAAGTATAGATTTAGTTTCCTGACGCTCTCTACTCTAGGCTACCAAGGTTTTAAACAACAACTAAAAAACATAAAAAAACATTTATCGTTCTTCTATCATATCCCCTAGCAAACAATCGAAATTCACAGAATTCTGCTAACTGTAGACTGAAGCCCTTGCTACAAAAGGTCCCAGAAGAAAAGAGCTCGTTATTATCTCCAGGTGGGAGCTGCAATGCGGACTCGACTAAGGACCAATTGTTGAATACAGTTTCAATTCTAATTAGATAGAACCTTTTGTTTGCGTTTAGTTTTTGTTGTGGAAATGAATTTCAAATGATTTGCTTTTTGATTTTGCTGTGTAGTGTCGGCTTAGAATAGCACTACCCCATTTCTTCCGGTGGGTGTACGGTAGGCAAAGGGGCGGCTAACGCTATTGGGGCTTTTAAGGGATTTTTGGGCGATGCGGTTGAGACCTTTATTATACTATCTTTTCCCCACGCAACTTCCAAAAATTACTGAGGACTTTCTGATTCCTTAGCTCTGGCTACCCTTTCTAGGATTTATAGCGGTGAGTATATGTATGTATGTTGCTTTATAAGATGGTAAAATATACATTAATACTTCATATTATTATTGAGCTAATATTAAGAAACAAAGTGAACCTGAATTAATGTTACTTTTTGTAAGAAGGCCATTAAAAATTATACTACGGTGATAGGCCTGTCCCCTATAACGCGAGTACATTTTGTTTAAAAGTATTAGTACCTCTGCCAACCCCTCGAGGATATACGGCGTGAACGTTTGAATCTTGAAAGATTGAAAAGGACTTTTTTTTCTAATATGTAACAATATTGTTAACATGCCTAAATAAAAGATTAAAATAAATACTAACTAAATAAAAATAAATACCAAAAATAAAAAAAGATGATTGATTGCAGGAGTCTAAAGTCAATTTTAAAAAAGTTTATATAATAAAAAAAAATAAGTCATCAATGGTAATTTATGATTTGATAGAGTCAGCATATTAAGATAGGTAGTAAGATGTCTTTCACGATTAATAGTAGAATTGGCCTAGACCTCGTTTTTAAAACTTACTCTTTTTATGTTTTAAATTGATAGAAGACAATAATTAAAAAGTGTCGTACCTAGATCAAACTGAGAAAGTATAATGAGGTTCTTAGCCTCAGCTGAAATAAAAAAGAATCATCTTGTGATTTGACCTTGTTTTTAGGGTTCCGTAGCCAAATGGCAAAAACGGGACCCTTATAGATTCGTCATGTCTGTCTGTCTGTCCGTCCGTCCGTCCGTCCGTCCGTATGTCACAGCCAGTTTATTCCGAAACTATAAGAACTACATTATTGGAAATTGGTGCGTAGATGTATTCTGTAAACCGCATTAAGATTTTAAAATAAAATCTGAAAAAAAAACCAAAATTTTTAGGGTTCCCCATACATAGAACTGAAACTCAAAATTTTTTTTTTCATCAAACCTTATCGTGTGGGGTATCTATCAAAAGGTATTTGAAAATGATGTTGAGGTTTCTTATATCATTTTTTTCAAAACTGAATAGTTTGCGCGAGAGACTTTTTCAAAGTGCTAAAATGTGTGTCCCCCCCCCCGTAACTTCTAAAATATGGGCATGATAATACTGAAAAAAATATATGATGTGTATTACTATACAAACTACTAACGAAAATTGGTTTGAATGAGATCTAGCCCGTAGTTCTATTTTTAAACGTCATAAATCAAAATACTTACCTAATTTGGCTCCCATGATTTTCACACAAACGGGATTTTCTATATATATGATAGTACGGAACCCTTAGTGCGCGATCCGACTCGCACTTGGCCGGTTTTTTATTTTTATTGGCTTAATAAGGTGTCTAAGATTTAAAAAAAACATACTTATTTCAGGAAACAGAAACGACGCAATAAGAAAATGAAACTTTTATGTGTGCGTTTACATGGCCATTCATCACTTTTTTCCTGAAACTTTCCTTATTTCAGTTGTTGGTACCATACATAATATACTCACGGCTATAAATCCCCAGAAGGGGTAGCCAGAGCTAAGGAATTAGAAATTCCTCAGCCACTTTTGGAAAGTTGAGTGGGGAAAAGATGGTGGAGTAAAGGTTGTTGGTGATGTGTCTCCGATCGCATCATCGCCCAAAACCACTTATAAAAACCTTATACTCTTAGTCGCCTCTTATGGCACCCGTGGAAAGAAAGAGGTTGTGACATTCTAAGCCAAAAACTACGCGGCCGAAAGAAAAGAGAACTCCAAACAAAATTCTCTCAGCAATCTCGCCAAGATTATTCATTCTGTAAGAGTAATTAAGTATGAATAATCAACTAACTCTTCAAATTCGAGCGTTAACTGTCAAAAATTGGCGGCAAGCCAAGTCACCCGTTCTGACAGTTCTCGTTCAGAAACAGTGTTTCGTGTTTGTATTAGTATGACCTGACCACACCTGTTGATCATAACGCAAATTCAATTTCGGAACACTAATCAAAGGTTAAATACTCTTTGGTGCGATTGGTTTACGTTTGTCGACGAACATTTTAGTATGAATTTATTTGGCTGTTTATCAAATTGAATGTCGAATTGAATCAATGACATCACATTTACATTATCGCACATATCTAGAATTGTTTAAATTACATACATACATATACTCACGGCCTTAAATCCCAAAAAGGGGTAGCCAGAGCTTCAGAGCTAGAAACTCATTTTTGACCGAAGTATGAAGAATAAAAGAGCATTTGTATGAAAAGATTGATGGATGGGAACAAAGCTAGAAAAGTTTGCCAGGATCGTACAAAGTGGCGATCGATAGTCCCTGCCTACCCCAATAGGAACTAGCGGTGTGAGAATATGTATGTATGTATAACTAACTATACAATCACTTCTTTTATCAAAGTCGTTTAAAAAACAAGCTCAATTTCCTATGCAATGTACATTCGTATTGTTGAAAACACATAAACTAGTTTTAATGGTTTACAGCAACAAACATTAGTAGCTTCATTACCCCGTCGGTAATTATGGTCGCAATGAAAGCGTTGTTAAACAAAATGGTCAATCTGTTTTACTGGTTGCTTCGGAACGATGCTTGAAATGAGCTTTATAGTTTAAGCATTTCTTTAGAACGTATTTTGTCATGTTCTGTTAGTTCTGCTGTGTAGTATAGGCTAAGAATAGCACTACCCCATTTAATAATACTACACTAGAGAGGATGTTTGATAGGAAATTGGTAAAGGGATCAACAGAGCTCATCTGGAAGGTAATGTTAGTATTATTATCTAGAATTGTTTAGATTACATACATACATATACTCACGGCCGTAAATCCCAGAAAGGGGTAGCCGGAGCTTCAGAGCTAGAAAACCCTAAGCCACCTTTGGAAGTTTATGGGGGAGAAGCATACATATTCATACATACATATTCTCACGCCGTTAGTTCCCATTGGGGTAGGCAGAGACTATCGATCGCCACTTTGTACGATCCTGGCAAACCTCTCTAGCTTCATTCACATCCATCAATCTTGGGAGAAGGGGGAGAAGATGGAAGAAAAAAAGTATCATTGGTGGTCTCTTACGACACCCGTGTGTAGAAAGGGGTAGTGACATTCTAATCCGGCACTACACGGTATTTTTACGCGTTTTTATTCTTTATTGCTTTAATTCGGCAACTGCCGTATCTATAACACGATCTATATACACTCCGCTCATATAACATCACCCACACCACGCTTTACGACTCTCATCGCGTTTATAACTCTTGTGCGGACGTGATAAGAGTTATTATCCCTATTTCAGTGTAATCAGGAGTCACAGAGCTATGACCTATTTAGAGTGGACTCCGCAATTTGTGGGATAAATTCGTTAATTCGGACCGGTTGGTTTGTGTTTGCTTGAGTTTTTGATTTTACTATTTTATTAAACAAATTCTGTGTCGTGTCGGCTTAGAATGTCACTACCCCTTTCTACCCACATACATACATACATATACTCACGGCTATAAACCCCTAAAAGGGGTAGCCAGAGCTAAGGAATTAGAAATTCCTCAGCCACTTTTGGAAAGTTGAGTGGGGTAAAGATGGTGAAATAAAGGTTGTTGGTGATGGGTCTCCAACCGCATCGCCCAAAAATCCCTTAATAGCCCCAATACCGTTAGTCGCCTCTTACGTACACCCACCGGATGAAATGGGGTAGTGCTATTCTTAGCCGACATTTCAGAGCATACCACCCACGGGTGTCGTAAAAGGCGACTAAGGGTACTGAGCTTTTAAAGTGATTTTTAGGCGATGCGGTTGGAGATCCATCACCAAAACCATTTACTTTCAATCTTTACCTTACTCGTATTCTAAAAATGGCTGAGGAATTTCTTTTTCCGATCTCTGGCTACCCCGTCGAGGAATTTACAGCCCTAAACCTAGATAACTAGAAAATTAAAAAAAAATGATGTAGACCCCGGATCGACTCTGGAATTAATCACATTGATGAAGGCCCAACTCTGGATTTGAACTCGCGTCTTAAGCATGAGAACCGGTGGTTCATTCACTGAGCTATCACGGTTTTAGTCAGGGGATAAGTAAATCACAAAAAGACGCGTATTAAAATAAATAACATAGTGGCTAAACCGACAAAACTTAGTCATGAATACATAATAGAAGTAATAAATAAAGAATAAATAAAGGAAAGAAAAATTTCGACACAGGCGGGAATCGAACCCGCGACCTCGGGTATACGCCCCGACGCTCTGTCAACTGAGCTACCGTGTCAGTTGGCTGCCAGTGCGAAATTCTTCTATTCTTTATTTCTTTTACACGTTTAAGTAGTGTTTGCGTTTCCTACCTCCGAATTTTTACTAATTCGGAAGGCCATTTGTCCATCTTTTCAGATAGAATGCAAATGTTGAAAACGGCTAACTATGACATAAATTGTGAAATTTTTCTTTCCTTTATTTATTCTTTATTTATTAGTAATAATCCCCACATGAGGTTTTCATGAACAAAAAGATTCGAAATTATCCGACAAAACATAGTCATGAATACATAATAGAAGTGTTAAATGCGAAGCTAAGCTAAACCGCAAGTAAAGGAGCTTTTAAGAGGAGGCTTTGAGAGTTTCACTCCAGATTACATCGAGACCTCTTTACGTGGTGTTGTTGCTAAGCACCTTTTGTGAAAGCCTTTATTTTGGTGGTCGATATTTTATAATTTTATAGAAGCTTTTGCTTGCACATCCATCTGTAGTATTTCCAACTTAATAGTTTTTATATCAACATACATATACTTACGGCTCTTAATTTCTACGCAACCTCAAACGTTTACGCCGTATATCCTCGAAGGGGTTGGCAGAGGTACGAATACTCCTGTACATCGCGTGATAATGGCCCTGGTGTTCAGAGTACCCACGTTTTGCTTGGACAGTGTACTCACGTGATAGGGGGCAGGCCTATCGCCGTTTTGTGCGAATACACTGTCACATGACTAAGTACAACTCAGCGATATAGGTGTCCTCACGAGGTTTTCCCTAACCGTTAACAACCATGATAAGTTAAACACACATATGTCAAATTTATACTTCAATCATGTGCTACTTTATGTTTATGCTAGTTAAATTTATGCGAAAACTGTTAAATATAACACATGGAAGTATAACTTTAATACATATATACATACATATACTCACGGCTATAAATCCCTAAAAGGGGTAGCCAGAGCTGAGAAATTAGAAATTTCTCAGCCACTTTTGGAAGTTGAGTGGGGAAAAGATGGTAGAATAAAGGTTGTTGGTGATGGGTCTCCAACCGCATCGCCCAAAAATCCCTTAAAAAGCCCCAATACCGTTAGTCGCCTCTTACGTACACCCACCGGAAGAAATGGGGTAGTGCTATTCTAAGCCGACACTACACAGCTTATAACTTTAATAAACGATAATAATATGTGTAAGGCTGTCCAGCTTCACATACACTTATCAATATTGTCACACGAGCTTGGACACCTCCTCTTTTGAGCCTTATATTCTCTATTCGATCTATTCATCCTCCGTGGTCGTCCTCTACCGACATCACCATCTACATTGGCTCTAACTCTTGCTCTAATTTTCCTTCATACATCTTCTCTAAGTATCAAAATCATCTTAACATTCTTTGTTTATATTTTGTACAATATTTGCTTTTATACAGTAAATGACGTAAATCGTGATTAGTAGTAAATCCCAAAAAGAGATAGCCTGAGTTTCAGAGCTAGAAACTCCTCAGCCACATTTGGAAGTTGATAGGGGAGAAGATGGTAGAAATAAAGTATTATTGGTGATTGGTCTCCAACCGCATCTCCTAAGAACTACTTAAAAAGTCCCATACCCTTAGGCGCCTCTTACGACACCTGTGGGTAGAGAGAGGTAGTGACAATCTAAGCTGGCACTACACGATATCAAAAGTAGATCGATAAAACAGACGCATCGACAGATAAAAGGGCAAGCACGAGCACTATTTTATCGACACGATAACGGTTAGAATGAGATGGCACTATACGATATTAAGGAAGTGCGTAAGAGATGGCTGTTTTATCCCACGCGATAACTAGTTTCAACACCGCTCGTACTAGCCGGGCAGGTGATATAATATTCATGAGGCGTTTGGAATAACCTGGGTTTGTACCTTACACACAAACATACATATACTCGCGCCATCAGATTCCATTGGGGTAGGCAGAGACTATCGTTTGCCACTTTGTACGATCCTGGCAAACCTCTCTTGCTTCATTTACATCTATCAATCTTCACATACATGCTCTTTTATTCTTCATACTACTATAACCCAAAACTTATATAAATTAACGTGATAAATTTACGTGAGAACACTGTCCATGCAAAACGTGGGTACTCTGAACACCAGGTGACAAAGTCACGTGATGTTCAGAAGTATTAGTACCTCTGCCAACCCCTTCGGGGATATTCGGCGTGAACGTTTATGTTTATGTTATATAAATTAAATCGTTTAATTGCATCAAATATAGTAAATGAAAATATATGTTTACATACATACATATACTCACCGCTATAAATCCCAATTTTTTAATTTGAGTGGCGCAAAGATTTTAAAATTAAGGTTGTTGATGGGTCTCCAGCCGAACCGCCCAGCTATAACTTTATAATCCCCTTAAAATACATTTTAATTTCAACAAAATAATGTTCTTACAAAAATCTGAACTATAAACGATATCTCATAAAACTGTAAGCTGAACATTCATCATCTTTAAACTTCAAACAAAAACATATTGCAATATCTTCCATGTGGCTCGTATCAGCTAGAAGACATAAAACAAAGATCACTCCACTTTCATTAAAAGCACGTTTAGTTTGCATTAAACAGCTGTGGAATTTGTTACGAATAATTTTTACATACATACATATACTCACGGCTATAAATCCCATGAAGGGGTAGCCAGAGCTAGGGAATTAGAAACTCCTCAGCCACTTTTGGAAGTTGTGCGGGGAAAAGATGGTGGAATAAAGGTTTTCGGTGATGGGTTTCCAACCACATCACCCAAAAATCCCTTAAAAGCCCCGATACCGTTAGTCGCCTCTTACGTACACCCATCGGTAGAAATGGGGTAGTGCTATTCTAAGCCGACACTATACGGCAATTTTTTTTATTAATATTATTTTTTATTATCTATGTTGAATGTTTATATTGTGATATGCAATAAACATTATTAGTTTTAATAAACGAGAGCAACACTTTCGTCCAATACCTACCTGTAGGAAACAATTTTAAAACATTTTAAATGTATTTCCTAACTCAGTTACAATTTAAAATGGATCGCCGTCGAATCCATTTAAAAGTTAAACTATTTCCGTCCATGAAAACGGAACGTATAAGGTTAAAACCTTTGACTATGAACACTATAGACAGAGTCATAATGCAACGGGAGAGTACCTCTTTTAGATAGCAATATTTTTCCCTGTAATGTTGCGATCACTAGAAAACAATTACCCCAAAATAGTATAATCACCATTCTAAAAGCTACTTTTTAATTTAAAATTGATTACGTCAATTTATTGTTACGTCGTTTTATTTATTGTAAAGGTTTACTGTTTACTATATTATTTCCTGCAATCATATAATTATACATACTTGCTCCTAGTATTATACAATCTTTTTTGTTTAATTTTACCATTTATACTGATGTTTAATACACCGTGAAATCTAAAGCATTTTACTAACTATCAGGGATGAATCTTCCCATGATTACGAATAAATTTTTGTACGGGACTAACTTTGTTACTGGGCAAAAAAAAACAGCTGTTCCATAAGTGCAAGTTATGTAAATATCATACGGGTCATCATGGGTATAGTGGGGTCTATGTTTGTATTTTGAAAAATAAAAGACAGCACTATTTTGTACATGAGTTTTATTGCATTATTTACTATTGACCTTTAAACAAAATCAGTTTCGTGTGAAAATTTCGAATTCATTCGTCTATTTCAGTCACATTTTTCAAAAGATGATGTATTCGTACATCTAAGTATTTTATATTTGGTTGATTTCCAATTGCATCTTCCAGTGGCCGCAATCCATTTTTCTCGTAGATTCGGGTCTTTAGGAAAACTGTAATGAATACGAAGAAATTAAATAAATATAACAAATTTATTACTTACTAATTCCGTAGATAACAATTGGAAATCATTCAGCGTCGCTATAGCGCGACGAAATTCATAATATACTCACTCATTAACATCAGTTTACTAATTTGAAAATTTTACCCTAACGACAGGGTAGGATGAAAAACGTGAATTATGGGAACACTGAGATACTGCATATTTTTAGGTTATGCTATTAAAAAATTGCTCAAAATAACTAAAGAAAATGCTAGTAATCTAGTTCAACGTAATTAACATTTGAATCACTTTTTTTCTGATCGCGCAATGTATTTATTATGTATTTATCTGTAGAAAAACATTAAAAAACTCACTCACTTCAGAAAGTCAATCCTTCGATGTGTTTTTCGCTGCGGCTTCCGCAGCCAAGCACGCTACACCCAACCATACCTCACTAAATAATAAGTTTGACTAATGGAGTCTCTTTTATCACAATAACAATATACAAATGAATAAAATCTTTCTCAAAATCAAAAGAAAACCAAAATCGCTCACAAGTCGACGCTTTGTTTGTCAAGCTTTAAAAGCGTGACATCAACAAAACGGGTTACGCGATAGAGATGACAATAAAGATTTTGTGTCTCTTTTTAACATATAAGAACTTAAATAAGGGCTTCTCTTTTTAAAATGGATGACGTAACATCGCTCTATCTATAGTGTTCATAATCAAAGGTTAAAACGAACTGTAGCGATCGATTAAAATTGTCAAGTGTGTGTCAGTCCACCCGTGGAAGGTTTTGTTGTATGAATGACATGTAAATTTTCGGCCCGAATAAAAAGGAATTGGTTTTTCATAGTTTTTTTTTAAAAAAAACAAAGTTTCCCGTACATTTGCAGTTTTACAAAATGTAATATATCTCAATAAAGTCTGATTATATTTTGATTAAACAAATTTTCGTTGTTAGCATTATAAATCCCAAAAAGTGGAACTTAAGGGATTTTTTGGGCGATGTGGTTGGAGACCCATCACCAACAACCTTTATTTTACCATCTTTTCCCCACACATCTTTCCAAAAGTGGCTGAGGAATTGCTACCCCTTCTAGGGATTTATAGCCGTGAGTATATGTATGTATGTATGTGGAACTCCCTAGCCGCATTTGGAAGTTGATAGGGAAGAAGATGGTAGAAATAAAGTGTCTTTAGTGATGGGTCTCCAGCCGCATCGTCAAAAACCACTTAAAAGGCCCCATCCCTTGAAAATATATCGTTTGAGTAACCTCGTCGATATTTTACGGACCTATTCAAACAATTTTGAAGCATTCTAAATGTATTTTTGTATTTCCTAACTCAGCTACAATTTAAAATGGATAGCCATCCGATCCGTTACATAAAATGTTAAACTGCTCGTATTTTCGTTTATGAAAACGGAACGTAGGTTTTAATGGATGTATTTAGTTGCTATGTAGTGTCGGCTTAGAAAAGCACTACCCCATTTCTTCCCATGCGTGATCGTAAGAGTATCGAGATCGGAAGACAATATGACGTTTTATAAGCGTTTAAAGAGTTAAAGAGACAACCTAAGGGAATTGGAGCTTCTTAAATGTTTTTTTTGCCATTACCAAAAACATCCCGAACTGACTGAAGAATTTTCTGATTCTAAAGCTCTGGTTACCCCTTTTAGGGATTTATAGCCGTGAAAGTATCTGTATATGTTTAGCCATAATGTAGGTAAAAATCTTTAACTGTACAATAAAACATATTTCCTTCTTTTAAACGATTCATTGATAAGTAGTGTCAGTGTAGAATGGCACTAGCCTATATCTTGTCGTGGGTATGCGTAGGAGGCGAATAAGGGTGTTCAATGCAGTTATATAGCCATCACGAACCATTATTACTTTACAATCTTTTCCCCACTTAACTTCTAAAAGTGGCTGAAGAATTTTCTGATTCTGAAACTCTGGCTACCCCTTTTAAGGTGTACAGCCGTGAGTATATGTATTTAAGTTGTATTTGTAAAACATTATAGATCTTGCTTTTATTTTCCCGAACGATCTTACGAAACAGGATTAACTTAAGCTTCAGAATCAATCAACAACTCAATCAAAAACTTACGCAACTGTTAGGAACAATTAAGATGAAAAATGTATTGATACTGTTTTATTGCGAAGCAAGCCCATTGCATGGTTAGGACAATAATACAGTGAGAAACAGGTTTCCACCTCTTTTGACTCCAAAATTATGACGTAGGGTAGTTTCATTCCAAGAAGAATACCATACAGTATTAAATTACTACTCACCCGAACAAATTTTCACCTTTTTTATTATGTGTTGATCAGCAATTTATTAAAAATGAAACGGGTTCACTTAACCGCTAACCCAAACGTAACCTACAATCAACTTGTACTATCCCAATTAACAAATGATCTACATTACAGAACATTAAATATTAACCTTACTCTCCCGTTTTAACCTTCATTATTTTTTCAACGCAACACGATACCATTTTTCCCTAAGCTCTGTTTAAAAGGCATACGATACGAAGTTATTACGGTTGGGAACATTAGATATTAGATGTTGGCAACACTGGATCAATGGCATAGCTACCGCCATCTGTTGGCGGGCGCGGGCAATGACCTCGTAGTCTACATATTACGTGACCTCAGCTGAGTTATGCTATCCTAGTAATAGGTACACGTATCTCATGTTAACCCCATTTTGTTGAAGTTCTTCTTCTGGTTGAAATATTGCTCATTCTAAACTATGAATATCCCTTTTTGGGATTATAGAGAGTACAGCCTTAAAATTAACAATCCATCAGCCACTTTTGGCAATTAATTGGTAATTGGAAAGTTAAACTCATGTAACAGTAAAATAATGCATTCATAATAGAAATATATTTGTGGTGTAATTACACGATAAAATAGATTAAATAGAGAGAGACATACGAGCATATTCAAGAACCAATATGTTACGCAAGACTAATTGAAGACACTTATGGCAGATACTAAAAGTTTTAACAAATGTGGGAGGCATAAGTGAGATATATATACACAAAAACATGTGTATGAAGGAAAATAACTCCACCTCAGTTGCAGTCGGTTTAAAAAAAACGATGACTGCGAAGAGGCAAAAAAGCTTTTCTAGAAATTGGCGGTCAATAATCTATTCGTACTCAAATTGAAATTAGTGACGTGAAGTATCATTTTATGTATGAAGCTATGTATCCTGTGTAGTGCCACTGGTTAAAAATACTCAAAGTCAATACACAAACGTTCACGCCAAATATCCGAAGAGGTTGGCAGAGGTACTATTACTTCTGAATATCACGTGACATTGTCACCTGCAGGTCTATCGCCGTTTTGTACGAATACACTGTCACATGACTAAGTACAACTCAGCCATGTGGGTTTTCTCACGATGCTTTCCCTCACCGCTAACAACCATGATACCCCCCTACCCTAAGTTTTTTTTTTATTCCTACTCAATTCCCCCAAGTGCTTTATAGCCGTGATAGCAAAATAGCTTGAGTTGTTAAGCGATATTTTCTGAATTAGTCTAAGTGTCATATCTTACTCAAAGAAGAGCCTTCAAAAAGCAATTTTTAGGCTTGTACGTGCTACGAATAAGAATTTCATAAAATAAGTTAATACTTGGCTCAAGTTTTTTGGAATCTGGCATATTTGATAGAACCAAGTTTAAAGCAATTTTCTTGTCTTTGGCAATAATTCTGTTTTGAATTCTACCTCAAAACATTGTATATTTACTTTCCCCAAGGATGTTTAAGAGCCCGTGTCATTTATGGACCTTCAGGGTACCAACTTTTTGCCTAGAAACTGTATTTTGGTGTGTAGTGTCGGCTTTGAGAAGCACTAACCTATTATTTTCCTAGTGGATATAGTGAGGAGTGACTTAGGATATTTAAAACTGATTATTGGACGGTGTTACTTTAGATCCATCGCTAACGATATTTTATTTTCAATCTTTTCTCCACTCTACTTTAAAAAATATTTCAGTTTGTTGTGTTAAGCCAGATCTTCAGAGCAAGAATATTTTTCTAGGACAGGCATTCACTATTCCTAGCTATACAATACAGTTATGTTAGGTGGTGTGAAGACTTTTGTTACTCACGTTTCACTCATCCTCTTGACACACTATCGTCTCCTAGTACCGAGTTTGCAGAAAATACAGCTCATTTTATTTTCTTTATATTTTTCTCTCAAAATATAGTTTTAAACTTTATATAGGATAGGGTTGGCTTAGAATAGCGCTACCCCCAATAATTTCTTGTGTATGTCATATAAGACGACGAAGACTATAAAGATTTTAAGTGTTTCTTGCATATAACTGATCTCCACTGATAAGTATTTTTTTACTAAGTACTTTAATAATGTTTCAAAGGTTGCTGAGGAATTGCTAATACCAAAGCTCTGGCTTCCCTGTAAGGGTTCATAGGCATGGCTAAAGGCATTGTTAAAGTAATGAAAGAAAAATCAATTCTTCTTTAAATCGCAAGGCTTATGTTCACACTGCTTTTCGGTGTTACTTCCTAACAGATAGATAGATTTATTAATTCCTGTATAGCAAGCACGAGCGCTATTTTATCGACACGATAACGGTTAGAATGAGATGGCAGTATACGATACTGAGTAAGTGCGTAAGAGATGGCTGCTTTATCCCACGCGATAACTAGTTTAAACACGGCTCGTGCTTGCCCTTCTGGTATTGTTATATTACGACTCCATTGCCTAATTATCATCGTCATCACAGCCCATATATATCGAAGACAACCCTACTTTGAATGGGTTGTGTTGTTCATACTCCACCACGTTGGTATGCGGGTAGCAGACTATCGACGACTACCGTGATAGTAGCTAATACGTTTTAATCGGCCATCTTAGTTCTCAGATAATTAGGTGATTCAAGCCTGCAATATCCTTGCAAACTGGGTCAAATCTTGAAAAGTGTAATTGTGAGTATACTCCCAGGGATTCGAACCCAAGACCTCCGGATTGTGAATGATAAGTAACTCAGATTAAGGATTTTTCCACCAAATTATCATTTTTATAAGGTATAGCATACATACATACATATACTCACGGCTATAAATCCCTAGAAGGGGTAGCCAGAGCTAAGGAACTAGAAGTTCCTCAGCCACTTTTGGAAAGTTGAGTGGGGAAAAGATGGCAAAATAAAGGATGTAGGTGATGGGTCTCCAACCGCATCGCCCAATAATCCCTTAAAAGCCCCAAAACCGTTAGTCGCCTCTTACGAACACCCACCGGCAGAAATGGGGTAGTGTTATTCTAAGCCGACACTCATTTCTACTATCTTCTCCCCTATCAACTTTCAAATGTGTCCGAGGGCTTTCTATCTCTGAAGCTCTGGCTACCCCTTTATGTAGCCGTGCGTATATGTAATGTAGGTATTGTGTTTAGAAATGCAAACAAAATTAAATCAAATAAAAATATTAATTCTCTTTTCACTATATTCAACTTCACGGTAATTCTAAGGCTGTAGTTATGAATTTCACGCAACCACTAACCGGGAGGCCGCAGTCTCATGAAAAACGCCCGTAAAATTCTATTGAAGCGCAAAGCTCGCGTAAAATCGATACTATATTCACATTCAAGCGGGGGTGGAGTCAGGCGGGCCTAGGGTGGGATGGTAGGGGTTGCACACCCCTTATACGTCAGCGGGGGTTGCGGGGGCAGGAGCAGGGAGTATACGTCAGTTTGCTTCATCATTAGCCGTACTACGGATGGTTTTCTGAATTGTAAAGACGGGATTGAATGACTTGGCTGTTATGGGCGTTTTAAATGAAATAATATAGATGGACGGATTATTTACATCTGTCTTTTAATTAAGATATAACAAATTAAGTAAATAATAGGACATAATTCTAAATAGGAGTTAAATAATTGTAAACTATCTAAAATAATTCTCAGTAGTTTTTGGTAGTTTATAGATGATGATCAGATGACCTAAGCTTGTCTAAGCTAAAACTACATAGCATTATTAAACTACGAAATTATGGGTGGAATCATATTTTTAAGTCATCCTATTTTATATTTGTTATAAAGATTCGTTTGTACGGTTATAATTATAATGAATAGGCTCCAAAACCTCTAAACTGATCTTTAGAAACATTTTATCTATAGAAACCTATTATCTTCAGAAGAATCATTGGCTATCACTCATCATCATCACACAACATTCTATAAGGGGTATGCAGTGATTGAAAAAAAAAAGATATTTGGAAAAATAACACTTCCTGTACGAAACAGGTTCTACAAGTTTGATAATAAAAAAAATATATTCGTAGTTTATTCTGTACTGTACATAGTGTTTCGCTGAAACTTCAAAATTTGGCGAAAAATATTATTCGGCAAAACATACGTTGGAATATGAATATCAACTAGGATAAGCCGGCTTAAAGCAGATGTAGCCGTATTTCGTACTTCAGCCAAAATATTTACTATAATTTTACGCTATTTCTCTTTCTCTTGTATAAAGAAGCTTTTTCTGATTTTTATTATTCAGTGTATAGCTGTAGAAGATAAATAAAATGTGCACACATTATTTATGTATTTTTGAATTTTATATATTCAAATATCGTTGAAATTATACATAAAAAGTAACCTAAAGGTAAATTGAAAACATTCTACGTTTTAGCATTTTGTTAAAAAGAAAGGAAAAACATGATCATTGTAATCTTCAGATTTGATGAATTTTGTAATAAAATCAAATCAAATTAAAAATCGAAATTGTTATTACTTTTATAGTCGACAAATTCCCAAATAATCTCAGGGGTAAATTAGACGGCCCATATAAAAAATTGCCTACACCACAAATCAATCAAAGTATATAAGGAGTAAACACTTTCTATATTAGTTCGAATATACATTTACATGTCCTGAATAAGCCATATAAAATGAACTAACGTAAAACATAAATATACCATCTTTAGGAGGCCTAGCAGAGGCGCTATTTTATCGTCACGATATCGGTTAGAAAGAGATGCCAGTATACGATACTAAGTAAGTGCGTAAGAGAGGGCTGCTTTATACCACACGATATATATTTAAAAGGTCGCTTGTACTAGCTATGATAATCACATAAAATTTGTTAATACTCATATAACTGGCAATCAAATAAAGAATAAAAATTTCAATCAAAATTGTAATAATTTCTCTACAGTCGACCAAAAGTATTATTATGTCATGAAACAGTTCAAAAACATCCCCAATATAAATTTCTCGAGGGTAAATTGGGCGCCCCATATAGAAACGGCCCTGACCTCAAATACAGCCAGTTTCCTTACTACCAGGGTATCAGCGTTTCCTAGGAGGTTGCTCGAAATTTTATAGAATACTTAATTTGATTATTTTCACTGAGTAAGAAATATTATTGTCAACTCACTTGCTCAAAGAGTGACCTATTGGAGCTCTTTTAATGCTAACTGTTTAACAATCAATCCTTGTCATCATCATCGATTGAAGATCCATAAAGTCGATTCTTTAACACCTTAAAATTAATTGGATTTACGTTTTAAACTGATTTTTTCACCCACACATTTAAAGATTACAAACGCACATTACCAAAGTGTGATAAGTTATTTTCTTTGCCGTGTAGTGCAGGCTTGGAATGTCGCTACCCCTTTCTACCCATTGGTGTCGCAAGAGGCGTCTAAGGGTATTGGGGCTTTTTATTGGATTTTTAGGCGATGCGTACCTTTATTTTACCGCCTTTTCCTCACTCAACTTCCAAAAGTGGCTGAGGAATTTATAATTCCTTTGCTCTGGCTACTCCTTCTAGGGAATTGTAGCCGTGAGTGTTTTGTGCCATGTTTTGTTAAGTTATGTCCTGAAATAATAGTATAGTTCGTAAAATAACCAAACATAGATAAATTAAATCTTAAATGATTTACGTTGAATATAATGCTTTCACGTCAACTACGAAAACAACGCCAATATAAATTCTCGAGGGTATATCGGGCTAACCCATATAAAACGGCCCTGACCTTAAGTACAGCCAGCGTCCTTTACTTCCAGGGTATCAAATGTTCTAAGGAGATTGCTCGGGATTTTATTAGGTAGTCAAACTTAGAATAATAGAACGCCAATTTGAAATTCAGAATATAAAACTTTATTCTTTCAATTTAACTGAGATATTAACCTATTTAGCTGGTTGATTTTACGTACCTGTGGTACAAGATGCATTAAATTAGAATAAATTTAATGTGGTCTCTCGGACGCTTGAGTTATATCTGATGTTGCGAAAAGGTGAGACATTGGAATTTGTGAAAAACATACTGTGGAATATTATGTCATTAATGAAGATCGAGTATAGGTGATTCTTTTAGTAGAAGACTAGTGGATCGGCCCAGCTTCGCACGGGTAGCGTTGTTTTTTAATATCTGAGGTTTCTAGAATCACTGCTCAAGCTTTGAATGCTCAAGCGCAATGATTACTACTTAGACCACTCCTGAATAGTGTAGCTTTGTGGTTTCTGTGAAAGCGCTCATATGAACGGTTTAGTGTCTCCGAACATAAAGTAATTTTTAAGATGAGTTGAAGTTGAGTTGAGTAAACGCTATGAAGAACTGATAACAATTACAACGACTGGCGCCATCTATTTATTTATTTATTTATTTATTTGGATGAACAACAGCGATATACTACAATAATCTTAAATATAATATTACTAATACTAGGTAAGCATACCGCCTTAAACGTTCATGTATCTAGTATGTAATATGTAAATTAGTAATTATTTGTTTTGATCACGGGCGCGATGAATTATTTCATGTGTAATTTCGGTGTTTCTCTACCGATTTCCATGATTACTTTTTTATTGAATAGGTAATGATGTTAACTTTTTTAAATAAGGCATGAGTGAGAGTATTATAAACGTAAGAGTAAACAAATATAATCAGAATGCTCCGAACTGTTAAGCTATCAGGAGTTACACGTGATATTGTGAGTCAACCATAAAAGATGTATGCGGTTGAAGGATATTTTTTAAACTATTTTATGTAGAATATTTCCGTAATAAATGATTTCTATGTAACTATAACCATTAAGGCTGCACACGCGACGGAAGCTTAAAAAATGCAGTAATTTCTACCGTTTTCCCAAAATATCCCCAAATTCCCCTTTACTACTCTGCTGAAAAGTATACTATAACCTGCCCAGGAGTATGAAGAATAATTGTGTCAAGTTTCGTTAAAATCCATCGAGTAGTTTTAATTTCCATAAGGAACATACAAACCGACAGACAGACAGACAAAAATTTTACTGATTGCATTTTTGGCATCAGTATCGATCACTAATCACCCCCTGATAGTTATATTGAAAATATATTTCATGTACAGAATTGACCTCTCTACAGATTTATTATAAGTATAGATAACTCGTTTGTGCGATAATCGTTTTATTGCTTTATACTTCTATGAGATCCCATTTATTTAAGTTTTTTCGACTCTCACCTTTACCACGACAGAAATGAAAATTGAGAAGAATTTTTGGACATATACTTTCTAATACTAATTTACTACAATACAAGTCACAAAAACTAATTCATACATACATACATATACTCACGGCTATAAATCCCTTAACGGGGTAGCCAGAGCTTTGGAATGATAAATTCCTCAGCCACTTTTGGAAGTTGATTGGGGAAAAGATGATACTCGTAATAATAAACATTTTTGGTGACGGGTCTCCAACCACATCTCCCAAAAATCACTTAAAAAGCCCCTATACCCTTAGTCGCCTCTTACGATCACCCACGGGTAGAAATGGGGTTGTGCTATTCTAAGCCGACACTACACAGCAAAAAGTAATTCAATAAGTCGCAATGCGTGTATGTAAATGAATGAGAGGGTATCCCCACAAAGTGTTGGCGCGAACCATAAGAATGTTTGCCAGAAACCTAGTTGGTATGTCTCCTTTGAGAGATCTTTATTTGCAACGACTTTATGGACTTTTTGTATACTGGCATAATTTTGTTGCCTTAAGTGTTTTATAGATTTAATAGTGTTCTTTAAAGGGCAATCTTTGTTTGACTCATATCTGTAACTTTTTCGGTGTTGTCATTCTGTTTCATATGTACTGGTGTTGTAGAAAGCGACTAGTCACTGTGGCATTATAATTTGTTGCCCATTGCAGGCGATGCAATCAGATGCCCATCATCAGAGGTCCTCATTTATAGTACACCCTCTATTTGTTTTAAATGCGTCAGACGTGGTTGTTATATATATACATACATAAAGCCCCAATACCGTTAGTCGCCTCTTACGTACACCCACCGGAAGAAATGGGGTAGTGCTATTCTTTGCCGACACTATACAGCTTTAAATTGATTCTATATCTCTTTTACCACTTTAGTATCATTCATCCGGGTGCCCAAACCATTTTTACATAAAAAAAACAAATTAGGAATTCATTAATTTTCAAATACCCAATAGCAGTAGTCATTAAATCTGTGTACCCTGGATGTGTGATTTAACTGGTATCTGTTAAATGGTAGAGAAATGGTCTCGGATATCAAAAATATGTCATAACTTTACACAACCTTTTGTTTAATTAAAAAGCTCTTTATTTCATAAACAAAATAAAATACAATCACATAAATAAATCAAACATACAAATAAGACAAATTAATATACAATATGCTATTTCATAATTTAATAGCAAAACATTATATAATTTAAAACTTTCAACATCTTATCCCTCTCTCTCTTCACAGAAACAAGCAATGCTGGTCCGCCAACTCGAAGAAGAGCTTCGCCTGCGCATGCGTCAACCGGCTCCGGAGCTGCAGCAGCAAATGGAACAGCTGTTTGCTGAGAACGAACATCTTCAGCGGGAAATAGCTATCCTGAGGGATACCATCAAGGTAAGCTTTTGTTGGATATAAACTAGACGGGCTTGAATGCTTTGCGATTGCCGTTTACTTGCTGGGACTCTCTACAGCGCAATACGCACTGAGAGTGTTGATAGAATCATGTGTGGGAGTCATGTTAGAGCGCACACTACTGCGGACTCACTCGCACATAGCAGCGTCTCACTCATATTCCTACATCGCGGTATGTTCATGTTTTCCGAGCTAATCAAAAATTCAAATTATAAGTCGGTACACAGCAGGGTGTACTGGCCAGTATATCTCTGCTGTTTCCACACATGTCTAATTTTTGTATGTATACTAGGTAAAAAGTTGCCGGTATATGCCGGCGGCCCGCGGGCTCAGTGTGTATTGCGCTATAGACTAACATGAGAAATTTTAAAGTGCAAACATTCCTCCATTGTAAGACCGATCTAGAATTGTACTTGTAATTGTATATCTAGTCTCAATACCTTGTCATCAGTGTGGGTGACCATCGTAAAAACATCATCTTGATCAGTTCCATGGTTTGGGAGGACAAGCTCGGGGGCAAATGGAGCTTTACTCCAGAAAATATATCAAACCAATAATTTTATAGGAAAACGTTACTAATTTTCCAAAATGGTGCTATTTATACTGTAGGTGATGAGAAATTTTCCTATTAATGTGGGTACTTTAAAATACAAGTGACAATAATGTCTCGTAATGCTCAGAAATATGCAACCTGAGATATACGGCACGAACGTTGAGAGACCGTCAATAATTACCACAAGAAGCATGAGAGCAAATGTTGAAATATCCAGCAAATAAACTGTCTTTTCTTCCAGTTCCTGTGAGTACAAATCTTGAGTCCGGCTTACACCCTTGTTTGTTTTCTCATTGGTGTAGGCCCGACTCCGGATTTTCTCTCACAAGTCCATCATGAGAAGCGGTGGTTTACCCTCAGAGTTATCAAGGTTTCATTCATATTAATTTCAGTCAGGTTTAGACGCACAAACAAATACAGAGCAATGGGTTTTAATTTCATTTGTGTGTTCATTATTCATTATAATAATCTTCAAAGAAAATTACCACCGCATATAAATTGTTTCTAGTGTTTGCATTTGTTATACATACATACATATACTCACGGCTATAAATCCCTAGAAGGGGTAGCCAGAGCTAATTAATTAGAAATTTCTCAGCCACTTTTGGAAGTTGCGTAGGGAAAAGATGGTAAAATAAAGGTTGTTGGTGATGGGTCTCCAACCGCATCGCCCAAAAATCCCTTAAAAAGCCCCAATACCGTTAGTCGCCTCTTACGTACACCCACCGGAAGAAAAGGGGTATTGCTATTCTAAGCCGACACTACACAGCGTTTGTTATACCACTTTAAAAAACTGAAAAAGAGTGATGAAGATATTGTATAGTTTGGATGGTGTAGGTGCATCGAGAGGATGGATGGAAATATACTTTAAGAGAGTAAATTCTAAAAAGGCAGATGTCCGAAGTGTAAAAATAATAGGGCATGTATGAACAGGTGGATGAATATAAATGAGGTCCGATGGTCTTGCCAGACTCGTACTAAGTGGCGATCGATAGTCTCTGCATGTCTCAATATGATCTAATAACGTGAGTGTATGTGTGCTTTTATGTACTTACTAATATCTCTCATACACAATAATGTATATAAATATCAATTGATTATGCTGTTTATCAAAATTATTAAACCAATATCTATAACTAAAAATAAGAATTCAGCTTATATTTATATAATAACGACTGAACACTAACAATTCGGTATGCAAAGTTTTACAAAATTGATGCTGATTACGAAACCATTTCGAGATATTATGGTTTTAAAACATATTTTCTTGAAATGAAATCGAACGAAGCTAAGATGACCGTTATTTTAAAAAAATACTGTAACAGTATTTGACCTTCAGCGTTATTTCAAAGACAATCGTTTTTGCAGTTCATAAATAAAATATCGAAAATGAAAAGTTTGTTTAGTATAATATCGTAATAATTTCATTTAAGATCACAAATTCGTGAAATGTTTTGCAATGAGCATAAATTTTATTTAACATTTCGCTTTATTTGCATGTCGCTACGTGATATTTTCGATCGGTGACGTCATTAAGTACAAACGTTGAACAATCTTTAAAAAATCATAACTTTGCAATTACTCATTTAAGATGTAAAATATTCAAATTAGTCTTTTATTTTCTTGTTTGCTATCGAATAAAAATATTCAATAAATACCAAAAAAAAATTTTGCATACCGAGTTCTGACGACATCAGAGCCGGATGGATTGGTGACTAACTTCTTGGTCCGGAGGTTGCGGGTTCGATCCCCGTTGATATGCGATGAGCGATTGTTTATTAGTCTTCGATGTCATTTCTATGTATATTATATAATATTAAATATATCGTTAAGTTAATGTCTCATAATACAAAGTTGTTGGGTAAGATCTGTATATAATATATCCATGTATTGATTTATTTATTATCACTACACACTTTCCTGCTTGGGCTGTTTGAGAGAGACTAAAAGAATCCAGCAAATCTATGTTTGTATGTTAATCTAGTACTTGTTCGTCTGAGAAAAGAGAAGGAGAAGATCTCTATCTGAAGTTAATGATTATTTTTTCTTCCTAAGGAACTGGAGTTGAGAATTGAGACTCAGAAGCAAACTCTTCAAGCCCGAGACGAGAGTATCAAAAAACTTCTAGAAATGCTTCAAAATAAAGGCATGGGTATGTTTTTAACCTTCATTGTAGGCAAGTGGCAATTGGCGACTTAAAATTTTTCACAACTATTCGTCTCGTATTCAAAAAATCTATTAGTCGTAAAAACAAACTTATTTCTAAAGATCTATTATCTTATTTTGGGAAATTAAATCCATGACATAGAGTCTGACTGACTAATCGATAGTAGCCTTTCCGGGACTAAACCTCAATAATCGAACGCGTTTGTGGCTTTGCCTTTGTGAATTCAGGCTTAAAGTGATCATATTTTGCTAAAATTAATTTAATTGAAGTAGTGCAAGATAGTAGCTGTAGTAAGATGAGTAGTAAAATAAAGTAGCCAGGACCGCCATCGTTGCGTGCCCTAGAAAGCACAGAATAGTCTTAATTATCGCATAATCGGGTGATTCAAACAGACAGAATCGGATTGTTAGCCAAAGGTTCTAACCGTTAAATCGCAGATGCATGTAGATGTAGATAATAAAGCCTTAGCAAAAATAAGATGTAACTGAAAAGAGTTTCAACTGAAAGTAAGAGAATAATAACATACAAAAATATTTGCGATAATGTAAGTAAACTTATTCCCAGCTTTCACGTAAATTAAAACTCCTGCTCACCATAAAAAAATATCAAATCTCATCAAAGCTTACTACGCCGCCGCCGTATCGTAGCTGTTTCATTTACGCTAAGAGGATTTAACTGAGCGTATAGGAATGTTTAAATGATTTGAAATCAAAATGAAGAATAAATTAATGGAAATATAAAGTTATTTGATATTGATGTTACGTAACTAGGCCAAATTATTTTCACAGGATTAAAAAATATATGCAAAAGAGATATAATATGCTTAGAAGTTTTACTTATTTTAATCCGCTCCTAGATGTTTTTAGACTTATTTTTTTTCATTCCACGTTAAAATTAGTTAAAAATCTTTCAGGGAAAGAAGAGGAGAGGCAAATGTTTCAACAGATGCAGGCAATGGCACAAAAACAGGTGAATATTACTTTGCTATTCTAAGCATGAAAACTAATGCAGAACTTTAAAACAACCCCATTGTTTTAAATTTCTGCTTTGCTTCTATGTTAACCTGGTCTCCTTCGGTTGTATTTAGAAAGCATGTAGCTTATTATTTGTCGCTAACGGGTTCTGATCAGAATGAGCGTTTTATTTTGTGATACCTTTATCAACCACATCTTCACCTATTAGAATATTTGTCATACTTTCATTTTCATTCGTTATTTTAGCATCAATGTTACAAATTGCATCTAAGTGTCACTGGAAATGTTGTCTGCTAGTTCTACCTGTGAATTGCTTTCCTTCACTTTCACGATCTCGCAAAGCCTAAATGTTATACGTTCCAGCTTTCGAACCCCCTAAAGCACAATATTATTTCTCACTGACTCGCAACAAATTGTTAAAAGGGTTAAATTAAAACGGTTTTTTCAAAATTAATGTCACAACACGATTCGGCCTAAACACGATAATTTGAAATAACACTAAACACGAAATTGCATGCTAGCAAATGATATTCAGTCATACGAAAAGCTGTTATTTTCGTTAAATGTTTCACGATGATTTCATAACATCATATTTGTAGCTTGCGGGACGTCTTTTGCCTTTGCTCATTCACTTTACGGAGTATTACTTAAGCAGCAATCCTGAGAATTCCCGTTGTCATGAAATTTAATTTACTTTTTCTTTTGTGATTTCAAATTGCAATTCTATTCTTGAAATTATTAATCATCCTTGATCCCTTGTTCAACTATTACAGACTTAAATATATCCCCTAACTTCTTATACAAGAAAATCCCAATCCCAAAGAATGCTCTTGGCATCAAACTTACGATTCCCATAAACCAAAAGAGAGCAATGCTGCAGCCAACCTTTACAATTTGGGGTAGAGCTTAGGTCAACTTAGAATTATACTCTTGGCACCACTTTAAGACACCCAAATGACCAGCCTAAGTGAGCAATACAAATTCACCTTTCCAAAATTTGGGGTAGTACTTGCAAGTCCCAAATAACCAAAAGTGAGCAACGCTGCAACCAACCTTTGCAATTGGGGGTAGAGCGTAGGTTGCCTAGGGCTTACAAGTTCCAAATAACCAAAAGTGAGCAATGCTGCAACCAACCTTTACAGTTTGGGGTAGAGCGTAGGGTGCCTAGGGATCTTTAAGACTCCCAAATAACCAACAAAAGTGAGCAATACAAATTGACCTTTACAATTTGGGGTAGAGCGTAGTTCGCCTAGGGCTGGTAGGCGCGGCGGCGGCGACTGACGGCTCGATGATGCAGGAGCTGCGCTGGGGGCCGGGCGCGCTCCGGGCCGCGGCGCTGGAGCGGCTAGGGCTCCTGGAGGCCGAGCTGGCGTCGCTCGTGTCGCCGCCGCCGCCGCGCGCGCTGCAAGACAGACAAGTAAGTTTCCTGCTAAACGACGTGAGGGTACTCAAGGACGGCACCAACGTTTTCTACGGCGCGACTATGTGATTCAAGATGTGTGTTGTTAGGTTACTTAAGTTGAATCGTTGAAATGTGTAGGTTTTAATTGTTTATATTGTGCTTTCGGTGTGAGCAATTTCATTTGGAATCGTTCCATTATTAGGTAATTTCACGATTTCAGTGTTTCATGTAGATCGTTGTCATCTATTTTAATCGTCACTGTAGGTTAGATAAATGTATCACAATGTAGGCGCTCGTGTGTATTTACCTCTTGTGTGAAACTTCTCGTAATTATATTAGCGAGAAGTTTTACAGCATTAACGAAATGAAAACGAAATTTATTTTTATTATCAACGGTGCTGATTATCGAAATCTAAATGTATATTCTGCATGTCGTTGATAGCGTATATTTTTCTAAAATGCAAATATTGTCTTCCATTGCACTCTTGAGTGTGCGTGTGGTATGATTGTATACTTATACTAATGAATTGGTAATTTTAGTTCTATTCTCTAATGAATCCAAATTTATTTTATTTAACTATTAGTTATTCTCATTCGAATCATCCGCTGCTGATACATCAACATGCGAATCATGTAATTGCAATTCATGTACTCTTAAAACTTTATCATTGGCATTTTTACCTATTTCATTATCTGTAGCTAGTTTTGCAGCGAATTTATTATGATCGAGAATTTTCTAAACAATTTTCTTGGACTCGGAATGGTTGACAGTTGGATGAGTTTCGTCTGGAGATTCAGAGGCGGGATCAGGAGATCTTGGCCATGGCTGCTAAAATGAAGGCTTTGGAGGAACAGCACCAGGATTATCAGCGTCATATCGCTGTGTTGAAAGAGTCTCTGTGTGCTAAGGAAGAACATTACAGCATGCTGCAGACTGATGTAAGTAGTTTTTTTCTCCATATATTTTACTTAAATTATTTGGAAGTTTCAACTTCAAATTCTCCATTTCTAACTTCATATTCTCCATTTCTAATTATATTATGAAAATATGCAGATTATAATGAATAGTAGAAAACAAACTAAAAATCAGTTTGAATAGAAAAAGCTGATTCACTATAATGCCTAGACAAAATCATGATGAAAATATGACTAATGTACTAAGTCATGATGTGATGACTGATATAATTAATTGTATACTCTAAAATTGGTTTGCTGAAGACAAATATCCCAAATTGTCTCGAAACCATCTTAATCATTACTACTTCTGGATTTGCAGCGTAAAACTTTAAGTTGTACAAATAAGAAAAAAATATGTCTTTGGTTTTAGCAGCTTCTGGTATAAAATTCGTGCTCTGGTTTTAGTTTTCATTCTACATAAAATGAATTTTATTCGAAAAAGTTTTCTCTGCAACCTCATTCTGTTCAATGTGTTGTTCAACTGATGTTTAATTCGCAAAGTTCCCAGAGACAGTTTGTTTCGTAACAAAGTGGTACGGAACGACAGGTTTCGTTTTAATTAATGTTCCAACTTATTTACATACAACTCAGTCTTTGAAACAGCACAACCTTATTCAGGATTACGTATTTAGCATATATTGCTTTCCCAGTATTTCATTCAGTATTTCAATTTCTTCTATTGAATTGATTATTTCCTGTTGCTATTGCTCTTTTTGTAATTTTATTTATTTTATATTGACAAACCAATCAAAGTTCAACTTGGCGAAATAAATATTTCAAAATTATCACCGGTGAACATATTTTTAAAAAGATCTCAACGAGAACTTGAACATTCCCATGCTTATATATGCATGGGAATGTTTCAGTGATGCTTATCTGCCTCGTATGGCACCCACAGGAAGAAATAGTTTAAGTTCTATTCGAAGCCACTACACATTTTAAAGACAGGAATGATAAGAAAACCTCGTTTATTCGGTGATTAAAATGGAAGTACTGCAATAATTCCAACATTGATGAATTGTACATACAAACATACCATATATATACATATACTCAAGGCTATAAGTCCCTAGGAGGGGTTTTGAAAGTTAAGTGGAGAAAAAGTGATAACATTTTTAAAAGGTTGTTGGTGATGGTCTCCATCCGCATCGCCCAAAAAACCCTTAAAAAGCCTCAATACCCTTAGTCAACTGTTACGTATACCCACAGGAAGAAATGGGATAGTGCTATTCTAGGACGACACTACACAGCAATATTATTTAATACAAAAACTCAATATTTTTTGCATCCTTAGGTTGAAGAGCTTAAAGTAAGGCTAGAAGAAAAGAGTCGACTGGTAGAAAAGAAAACAGCTTCAGCGCTGGCAGCTAATCATGAACTTTCAGAGCTGCGGGATCACTCCGAGATAAAAGATCGAAAGATTAATGTTTTGCAGCGAAAGGTAAAGTTAAATTGTTTATAAACTATGATAGTGTTTGTATATCGTACTGTAAAGACGGGGTATAAATTTTTTAGTCTGCTAATTAAGTATTTATTATATTTTTCTATTTATTTCAACTTTGAAAAGTATCTAGGTATATGTCCAACTCATTGGTTATGCTAAAGCATTATGGAAACAAATGAAAAGCTAGCGGATTTTAGTGTATTATTTTTTTAATTTATTTTTGTCACTTATGACTTAGTTTTTTTAGATTTATTGATATCTTTTTTTATTTAAGTTTGTGTTTTTTAAGTGTTTTTTAGGATATCAATTTTATTTTATTTTACTTTTGTGTTGTTCACGTTAGAGGTAATTATTTCTTTTATATTATTTGTATTCTTATTATTTATATTTATTTCTATGTAATAAATATATAATATGAAGAATTGAAATTGCAGATAGAAAATCTAGAAGACTTACTAAAAGAAAAAGATAACCAAGTAGATATGGCTCGAGCTAGACTAAACGCAATGCAAGCCCATCATTGTTCCTCTGAAGGCGCTTTATCATCACTAGAAGAAGTTATAGGAGATAAAGAGAAACAAATTCAGCAGCTACGCGAACAAAGAGATAGAGCAGAACACGAAAAGAATGAAGAAAGAGAACTTCACGAGAGAGAGATAGCTGATTACAAAATGAAACTCCATTCATTAGAAAGTGAAGTAGAAAAACTTGGAGCAAGACTTGAAAGAGCACAAGCTGAAAAAGATCGCCTCGAAGCGAAACTAGAAAGTTCTCAATCAGAGCTTGGAAAATCTAAAGCCGAATTAGACAAAGCTGCAAGCGAAGTAGGTCGTTCTGGCGCCGATTGGGAAGCAGCTAAACAAAGATTAGCGAGATTGGAACTAGAGAACGAAAGACTCAAACACGATTTAGAAAGATCTCAAACAACTTTTGGACGAAGTACGATGACCACGTCTCAAGAATTAGATCGAGTTCAAGAGAAGGCTGATAAAGTGTCTGCAGATTTGAGACGAACTCAAGCTGAGTTAAGAGTGACTCAGGCAGATAGTGAAAGGGCTAGAGTGGAGGCAAGTGCTTTGCAAGACAAGCTTGAGAAATCGCAAGGTGAAGTTTATAGGTTAAAGGCTAAGTTGGAAAATGCACAAACTGAACAAGATAGTTTGAAGGAGGAGTATGATCGGTGAGTAAATTTTTGTTACATTTAAACTTTTAGTGGGTTTCATATTAATGAAATTTTTGACACTTTATCGCACTTGGGTTATGATCTAGTCAAGTCAATAAAATTTTCCCAATTGTTATTTTAATCTTGGGAATGGATTGTACAGTCATTATATTATAATATTTTCCATAATATCAAGAATAAGACGACACTTGCTATTAAAAAAATCTAAATAGCGAAATTGAACTTCCACGCAGTTTACCTTAATAAAGGTGGAGCAATTTAGCTACTCTTAAGAACTGCACACAGTAAAAACATAACGAAATATATTTTTGGTCAATAGAATGTAGTTCTTTCTTCCTTAACGTAAATGATATAATTACATAACCAATGAATTTAACTATATTTCAATAAACAATAAATTTCACTTGCAGCTTACAATCATCAATAAGTCGCCTGCATTCAGAGCGAGACAAAGCTATAGGAGAACTTGACAAAGCTCGCGAAGAGCTTGAAAGAACACAGGCCACGTTAGGCAAAGCTCAGTTGCAGCAAGACAAGCTGCAGGCAGCTTTGGATGCGGCTCATACGGAAATTGATAAGCTGCAAGAAAAACTGGATAAGGCTGCTACGGAGAATAGAAAGGTTTGTTTTCTTTTACATAAACATAAACATAACATAAACATAAACGTTCACGCCGTTTATCCCCGAAGGGGTTGGCAGAGGTACCAATACTTCTGAACTCACATGGCAAGCGCCATCTAGTTTCCAGAGAAGGTACCCACGTTATGCTTAGACAGTGTACTCACGTGATAGGGGGCAGGCCTATCGCCGTTTTGTACGAATACACTGTCACATGACTAAGTACAACTCAGCCATGTGGGTTTCCTCACGATGTTTTCCCTCACCGTTAGCAACCATGATAAATTAACCACACATATGACTTTAGAAAAGACAAATTGGTGTAGGCCCGTCCCAGGATTGGAACTCACGCCCTTCTGTTTTTCGGGCGGGTGTTCTTACCCACTGGACTATCATGTCGTTTCTTTTACATACTTTGTAATTATCATTTTTGTTCCATAAAATATTAGAAATATTTTTTTGTTTAACATAATTTAACCTTTATAACGTTTTTCATCAGACAGGATGTCCTACTAACTTTATTATAAAAAGCTCATAAAAAAATATATTGAGCCCCAACACCTATTGGTATTGGTGTAATAAAATGTTACAAAGATTATTTTTTTAAGCTAAACTTGGTTTTGCATGTTTGTGGGATGTAACTGTAAATGCTATATGAGAGCTTTACGAAAAGTGTAATTAATATAGAGCCCTGCAAAATCTTATATTGAGAGAGATAGAAGTTATAGAAGGAAGGAGCTCTCTTTCCTTTGATACGTAAGATGCAAACACATATCTATTTCTTTTAAAGCCCGTTTTGTCAGTGGTCTAAAGCACACTGCTTAAAGAGTATCTAACAAACTTATATTTGACTTCCAGCTACAAGTAGACCGAGAGAAGCAATCGTACGACTTCGAGTCATTGCAGTCGCAACTAGACAAGGCGCTGGGGCAGGCCGGCCGGCTGCAGAAAGAGAGAGACACGGCGCAGTTGGACGCTGATAGGTTCAAGGATAAACATGATAAGGCGCAGGTTTGTGGTTTTCATTATGTAAAACAGTTGAAAAAACATAGAAAATGTGCTCAAAAAGGCAGGTGTCCGACGTATGAAGAATAAAAGAGCATGTATGAAAAGATTTGATGGATGTGAACGAAGCTAGAGAGGTTTGCCAGGATACGTCCTCTCGAGTGGGGACTGTCCTTAATCTTAATTAAGGTTTTTTATGTTGAGACTAATTATAATAGCTGTGTAGTGTCGCCTTAGAATAGCATTACCCCATTTCTTCTACGTACGTAAGAGGCCACTAACGTTATTAGGGCTTTTAAGGAATTTTAGGCGATGAGATTGGAGACCCATCAACAACAACTTTTACTTCATCATATTGTCCCCACTCAACTTTCAAAAAGTGGCTGAGGAATTTCAAATTCCTTAGCTCTGGCTACCTCTTTTAGGGATTTATAGCCGTGAGTATATGTATGTATGTACTAATTATAAATTTAATGACAGATAAAATTAAATTATATGTGTCTCTAATCGATGCGGTTGGAGACTCATCACATACAAGCATTATTTTACAATGTTTTTCTCGCTAAAATACCAAAAGTGAACATGAGAAATTTGTAATTCTGAAGCTCTGGCTACCCCTTTTAGGGATTTATAGCCGTGATACATGTATGTGTCGAAAACCGGCCATATATTCCGCAAACATATCCTAAAATAGAAAACTAAGAGAACCTCCAAAGAAAGCTCAGCTAAAATTGTAACAGATAGTAAAACGACTTAAATAGGTCAGTCTGCCGCAGTTGAAATCCTAATATTAGATATCAGATCTGAGCCATCTCATGTTTAATTCTAAGCAAAAGATACTACAGTTGAAAATAGAAATAAAATATTTGTATTACAGTAAAAAGTAAAGTAAAGTCGCTGGTAACTTCGGGTTTTAGGTGATTTTTGAGTGATTTGTTGAGCGATTATGTGGCGAGAGACCATTTCAATTTCCAAAAGTGCTGAGGAATTTTTATACTGAAGTTTTTGCTACCAAAGTGTGGGATTTGAAACCATGGGCAGCATTTATAATTGAATGCCATTTCCATCTATACTATTACTGCTTAATCTCAGAAGGGTAGGCAGATATTACCACTCCACAATTCACAAAAAAATATATATCATAGTAACCCCAAAAATTTATGTTTTTATTTAATATTATTCAGGCTAGAAAAGCGAGTTGGCCGCTTTTTTCAAGATACTTCAGCAAATCAAGTTTAATCTGTATTGATCTAAAAGTTGAAAAAAAAACATACGTAGAAACACGCGGATATCACCAATCTGTACAGATTAGTTACATCCATTCAGCAACAAGACACGTAAAATAATAAACGATCGTCTTTTTATCGGAAAGGATCCGAAAGAATTTAATTATCATTATGATTGATTAACCAACAAAGAATAGACATTAATGACGCCACTAAACCTACAGAATGTCGTTGAAACTTCGAAAAGTTTCCCAACAACTTTGAAAGATGTGAACGTAATTTTCTCTCGACGGACTTGGAAGCACGCCAAGTTGTAAAACGTGTAATGTTACGTCGATGTGTAAATATTTGACCAACATTTTAGTGGCTATGAAATGGGCATAATTAATGAGTTTATATAACAATGCTCACAATGCATATTCTTGCGACCATAACCCTACATCAATGCGGATAAACATCGCCAAATTATGTTAAAATGACGACCACATCGCGGCTCACACCTTCCATCAAAATACAAATAATAAATACACATTAACATAAAAAAACTAAATAAATATTGTCCTATGTCGTAATTCAATGATTAAGGAACAAAAATTAAGAAACACTTAAAAAGACTAAGAAATTAATAACATAGTCACAAGAGTCTTTAATAAGTATATGCAAGAATGACTTCTTATTTTATTACATTATTCATCAAAGTTATGAAATTGGATAGCGCATACAAAATTCAAAGCATATTAATATTAACAAATGACCAATTTTCTTGTGAAAACTATACATGTAAAACAAAAGATAGTACCGATTCATGCCTTGGTTTTGTTCAAGGATGCTCTACACTATGGATCGGCCCTAAACAGTCTCAGAGCGTAGCAGGGGGCGTGGCCTATTGGCACTTAAAATGGCTGACCTAGGGTTGTGTCATGCAAGAATCAGAATAGTAAAATATCGATAAATTTGCCAACATCTTTATGTGGAAACAATTTATTTCAACAGTAGGCAAATACTTTTAATTTAGATCTAGATATTTTAACACCAGTTTTAAACCTTCGTTTCGCCACCATGGGTCACACATCACCATGGATTTAACTCATGAACATTTTCGAGCGATAATTTATTATGATTTTCGGCGTGGGGTAAGTTAAAAGCAGTGCATCGATCAGTGATTCAGTGAGATTAATCATGGGTGTCATATGCTCAAGGACAACTTTAAATCGATTGTCATACACATTACATATACTTACTTACGGGTATAAATCCCTAGATGGGGTACCCAGAGCTAAGGAATGACAAATTCCTCAGCCACCTTTGGGAAGTTGAGTGAGGAAAAGTTGGTAAAATAAAGGTTGTTGGTGATGGGTGTCCAACCGCATCGCCCAAAATTCCCTTAAAACGCCGTTAAAAGTCCGTTAGTCGCCTCTTACGTACACCCACCGGAAGAAATGGAGTAGTGCTATTCTAAGCCGACACTACACAGTGTCGTAAACGTACAACAAAATATTGATGCTGTGCTTGACTTATATTGCCAGATCGTACATATAAATACGAAAAAAACAACGTATTTAAATTTAAAATGTCACATTTATTCATTTTTAAATAACGTCAATTTGTTTTAACACGTTCTGAATGAAACCTTTTCATTCGTGATTTTTTATGATAAACCATACCATTTTTTTAAAATGCAATGCCAATTTTATGCCGATGGTTGATGTTTTCAAAGCCAATACCATCAAGCCACTTTCTTCTCCGCGCTTCACTTTTAGGAAACCTGAAATTATTTAATTTTAGTAATCAAAATCAATAACCACCTCAAAGTAACAAATGTGAAGAAAAGTGTAATCTATAAAAATAATGTTACCTATATTTTGGAAGGCATTTAGATTTTTAATAGGTTAACCAACCAACCAACTTAAACCGAATCTGATAGTACTTAAACATCGATAATACTAAATGATCAGTGTTTCACATCACTAGGTAAACAATGAGAGGAAATAATTTTGGAAGAAATCATGAAAACTAAGCCTTTTATGGCGAAAATATTACAATGATCATGAAGTTTCCTCTGATCCATCGAGGAAGAATGAAATACACCAAAAAAATACTCTTGACCGAAGTGAAAACAATGAAAATAATTACTTACTTGTGGAAAGTTAATTGAGGCTGATTTTCGCTATTACGGGCGCCACAATCTTTAACAGAGCAACAGGGCATTGTGCATTTATATTACCCATGTAATTTTATATTCCAAAACTTGATTAATCAATGTCCAAAACACAATAAACACAATCAACACTTTTGTTTACAAAGCAACTTGACAGATCAAATGGCTACTAAGATGCCGATCTTGGTACGCGCTATCATAATCGTAACGTCTTGACGAAATTTTGCCATAAACAACAAGAAGTAAACATGTATTGTTCTCTTTTTCAAAAGATTAAACTCGGAAGGTTAGAAAGAGAAAACGGCATATGGAATATTTCTGTTGCGATATTATTATTATTTGCATAACGTTATTTAGATATAGTACCACAGGGCCCATCCGTAGTGTAGTAGAGTATCCTTGGTTTTGTTGCTCCGATTTTGGTACGATGACTGTATCTACCATTTATATAATGATGGAATACCCCTGCCTCTTCCACATTTTTCGGAAAGACGGTGTTATCCTGTCCCATTAATTCAATACGCTGCTAATACGATATTAGCCATTTATATCCATGGAAACTTAGTCTACTGAGCTCGTGTTTTTATGACATTGCTTACATACATATACTCACCGCTATAAATCCAATGAGGGGTAGCCAGAGCGCAAAACTAAAAAATATATCCGCAGCCACTATTGAGAGTTGAGTTGGGAAACGATTGTAAAATAAAGGCTATTGGTGACGGTTCGTCAATCGGATCCCTCAAAAAGTTATTATAAAGTCCCAATACCCTTAGTTGCCTCTTATGAAAATCCGAGGGGAAAATGGGGAAGTGCTAATCTAAGTCGACACTACAGACCATTTTATAAATCTATTTATAATATACATAATACAGATATTTCTATTAATATTTTTTTATTTAATTTATCCCACAAACATAGTTTTTGAAGTCAATATCATGTAATGGGTTTTAATTCTAAAACTTCTATTCTTAAACTCCCACAGAGCCTACTAACCCGCATCCAAAAAGAACGCGATGCCGCCTTAGCCGACGCGGCTAGCAGTCGCGAGCGCGCGGACGCGGCGGCGGCGGCGGCGGCCCGGGCGGCGAGAGAGCGAGATAGTGCGATCACTGAGTTGGATGTCTTGAGGGAACGGTGGGAGAAAGCGCATCAACAGCATCAGAAGTTGACGGTAAAATTGAAAATGTATATGTATATTAGGTAGTCTATACTGTAGATCAGAATATTTAGAAGTTGACGGTAAGAATGCAATAGATAATATAATGTAAAAGATCAGGAGATGACGGTAAGACTGTGATGTAATGTAAGATGTAATATAATTATCCGCGCCACCGGGACTGCGACAGTTCTGCCACCGAGTTGGATGTGTTAAGGGAACGGTGAGAGAAGGCGCATCCAAAGTTGAATGTGAGATTATTATATAGAATCATCATCAGTAGACATGCACTGTTGGACATAGGCTGATTCCTTTTGACATCTACTCGATCTGCGCATATAAAACCCATTGCCGCTTTGGAGACATATAAGAGATGGAATAATACAATCGCAACTTGAGCATTAATTCTCGTTTATATCGATACTTAACACAACTTTATGGGGTTTTAAAGGTTTGTTCTAATTTTTTCAGATGGAACGTGACGATGCCTTAACAGAAGTTGAAATCCTCAAAGACAAGTTGGACAAAGCTTTGTACTCAACACAGAAAACTGTCGAAGAAAAGGAAACTGCACACAAAGAATACGAGAAAATGCTTGAAAAGTATGATAGGTATTTTGAAGTATAAATGTCGTCTTGTGTTGGTGGCGATTTAGTGTAAATGTTGTAGATAAACTTGTCAAAAACTATTTAAATAAATAATTGATTGTTATTTTGTTTTAGATCTCAAAACGAAATATACCGACTTCAAAACAAGATAGACATCCTAGAAGCGGATAAAGATAGGATTGAACTGGAACTGGAGAAACATGCCCACATTGCTACAAAAGCACGGGAAGATCAAAGGAAACTACAAGATGAATTAGCCAGAGTTCAAGAAATGTACGATAGAGCAAATTTGCAGCTGAGCAGAACAAAAGAAATGGAAGAGAAGGCAAAGGAAGATATGGATAGGATGAGTGTTGATATAGAAATGGTCCGTGAAAGATACGAAAAAAGTCAGATAGAACTGAGGAGGCTTCAAGCTGAGAAAGAAAAACTTATCGCAGATAGTGAACGCTTACAGTTTGAATACGACCGAGCAATGACCCAGTGTGGTAAAGCCCAAGCTTCAAATGAAAAGACACAAGAAGAAATGGCAAGAGTCCAAGTTGAATTAGAAAAGATGTACGATAAACACGATAAAGTGTCAGCTGAGTTAAGGAGAGTACAAGCAGAATTAGATAAAGTAAAACAAGATGCTAGTGGTGCAAGAGAAGAAGCAGAAAGGTATGCAGCTCGGTATGGCAAATATAATGATTCAAGAGATGAACTTGAAAGGAATAAGTTAGAGGTAGAAAGACTAAGAGCAAGATTAGAAAAAACAAATCTTGAACTAGAACGGGCAAGAAAAGCTGAGGAAGAGGCGACGAAACTCCGAGCTGAACTTGAGCGCATTGAAGGCCAACGAGGTAAATACCAATTTGAACAGGACAAATGGGTTACTGAAGTTAATCGAATGCAGGGTGAAATTGATAAAATACGCGAAAGGTATGATGCTTCACAGGTTGAAATACAACGTCTTCAAGCCGAAAAGGACCAAGGTGAAACGAAACTTCATGAAGTCACAATTCAACTTGAATATTCTAGAGGTGAAGTAGCAAAACTAACGGGTGCTCTTGAAAAACAAAGACTGGATCTTGAACGTGCTCATATTGAGTGCGAGAAATTCAGGGATAGATGCGAGAAAATGAAACTTAGATCGGACCAACTCGACAAAGATAATGAACGGCTTAAACAGGAACTGCAACAAATTGAAAGAATGAAACTGCAAGCTGTAGCTGGTGACAAAGCTAGGACCGAAGATAGACTTGAAATTGAACGACTCAGAGATAAATTGGAAAAAGCAATACAAGCGCGAGATTCCACAGAAATGGAGGCTGGTCGGCTGGCAAAGGAACTTGAAAAGTCTCAAATACATCTTGCAAAGTACCAAGAGACAAATGAATCGACCCGTGTCGAGTATGAGAGAATGACCAATGAACTTGGTCGAATGCACGAAAGATTAGAAAGAACAATCTTAGAAATGCGTCAAGTGGAACAAGAAAGAGATATGTTAAGAGCGGAAATACAAAATACTAGAAGAAATATAGAACAGCAGCAGAGAACCCTGGATCATCGAACCCAAGAGACTTTACTTAAGTTGCAACAAGAATTAGCTCAATCTGTAAGAGATAGAGAAAAAATGGCGTCAATATTAGAACAAAGAGACCAACAAGCGGATGCAATTGAGAAACAGATTGTGAAGTTAGAAGCTGACACCAAACAGTTAACTATCGAACGGGATCAGTTGGTGGCACAATTAGAAAAGTCTCAAGACATGTTAGTGAACTTCCAACGCGAATTGAATGCCTCTGAGACTGAGCTCCAGAAACAGAGAGAAGAAGTTCGCCGTCTAAAGGACGAACAGAAAAGAATGGCACAAGATTCAGAGCGAGGCACAAAATCCGTGTTGGAAGCTAGAGATAAAGAAATCACGAGACTTCAGCAACAATTACAATCTGTTTCCAAAGAAAAAGACAGTATACGTCAAAGGGCGGAATTAGCAGAAAAGAAAGCTGTTAATGCTGGTGAGATTGATAAATGGAGGCAAGCAGTTGAAGCTGAAAAATCAAGAGCTATTGCTGCTGAAAGAGCTCTTTCTGAATGTCAACAAAGGTTACAAAGTATTGAAAAGCAATTCCAAGTTCAGCATCAACAGTTACAGCAATTGCAAGCGAGAGGACCTTCCGACGTACGCGAAGTTCAGAAGCAGCTTGAAGCAGCGCAAAACGAATCTAGAGCGTTGGCCACTGAACGTGAAAGATGTCAGGCACAATTGGAAATGCTTGTTCAAGAACTGGAGAAGAGCCAGGTTAGTTGGAGGAACGCACGATAACTCATCGATGTTGGTATGACTATGGGAAACCAATGGATGATGATCAGAGATGTCTGTTTTATACCACGCGATATCTAGTTAAAAGGTCGCTCGTTCTAGCTATGCAGGGCACCGATACCACAAGAGACATCAATTTAGAGATATACGATATACTCGTAAATATATAAGGTCAAAACCAAAGACTTAATTCATAACCAAGCTACCATATTGATTAAAAGCTGTTGGTTTCCCATACTATTATGGTCTTGTGTTTAGATGGATCAATGTTGTTTAGAACATATTATTTTTTAGCGTATTGTTTTATCATCTTTTCAAATCACTGTCAAAAAATCTTGGAGAGCTTTTTTTATGATAGTAAGTTATGTAGACCCAAAATTATTAAAGGTTACATATTTTTTTATATTTATTTTACCAAAACGTTTAACAGTAAAAAAAAGTCAAACATAAAATAAACGTTCACGCCGAATATCCCCGAAGGGGTTGGCAGAGGTACTAATACTTCTGAACATCACGTGACTTTGTCACCTGGTGTTCAGAGTACCCACGTTTTGCATGGACAGTGTAATCACGTGATAGGGGGCAGGCCTATCGCCGTTTTGTACGAATACACTGTCACATGACTAAGTACAACTGAGCCATGTGGGTTTCCTCACGTTTTCCCTCACCGTTAACAACCATGATAAATTAACCACACATATGTCTTTAGAAAAGACAAATTGTTGTAGGCCCGACCCAGGATTTGAACACTAGTCGTTTGCACGATAACCGAGTGTTCTACCGTGGTTCTACCCACTGGGCTATCACATGCAGATAAATATATATAAATTTAAGTGTGTTTACTATACATTTATCTGAAAAAACTCCAAGATTTTTTCATCGTTTTATTTATTACCAACATCACGAGTTATATCGTGGCCTCCAACCTTCCTCTCATTGTATTTTTGTTTTCTCATATTACTGTATTTATTTTTACATGTCACGTCTTATTATTTTTCGTGTGTAGTAACGTATTATAATATTTAGTTGATTCACATTGTTGTATTAGTTGTATGATACATGGATGCTTTCAATATTATATTGTACAAAGAAAATACTATATGACTATGATTTATTCAAATAAATCTGAGTCATAAATAAAAGTTATTTAATTTAATTTTGAAACAGAAATCTAACAAGTAAATAAATATAGACTCCTAGTCAATATTCGAAGTTGTATACCCGCACGGGTCAAATGTGAAAGGACAGAATTGTACAATATAAGATCTTTGTAAACTGCACCCACATTTACGACTAAATAAATGGTTTTAATGAATTTTAATTTTGAAGCTGGTGTGATACAGCTTGCCATTCCTTTAATTAATGATGGTGTAAAAATACTAAACGAACATTATATTGGCAAATGTTGTAAGTTTTTTGTTAAGTGGGGCGTGGTCATTAATTTTATATAAAATTTTAGGGTGTTGATTTATTTTTTTGCGTCATGTAATAAAGAGTAAGCTTGGTTTTAAAAATGAGACACCAAATATGTTTTTCTTGGTTTCATATTGAATTTTATATTAAATATAAAAAATCACACCCTAAATTTTTATTCAGCTAATGGGAAAATATGTGTTGTATTTTAGTACTTGTGGTGTTTCATTTTTTGTTCCTATGTGAATTTTATTCCTTTATAAAAATCTTAATGTAAGTGCGAAATCTAAGCATGAGATATTTGTACCGACCACTATTTTAAAAATATGTGATTAAATAGCTTTGATTCTGATAATACTACTCAATTAAATAAATAATTAAGGTGAGGAATAAGAAAACTTAAGAGTATTCATTTCTCTACGCTAAATTGTTTTATATCAAGATATTTGTTGACTTTTCCCTCTTTATATCTTGGAACTGAGTATTAAATTAGTTAAACCATAACCGAGCCAATTTGGCTTTATTTTTAATTACATTGATTGTCCATCATATAAGATTTCATTCGGGTACAATATTTCAAATAAGTCCATATATTTACCCCGATATATCAGCTTTTTCATAGTGCCCATCGTCTGCTCAACGTTAATCAACTTCAACTTCGCTTTTACTTTAATCTGGACACTATTGATTGTCTAAAACATCGGAATAAATAATAATCATAATACCAACTAAAATTTTACAATAAAATTACAGCTAGATCTTCAAGAAGCGAACCAGAAGCTAAAATCAGCTGGCGCCCAGAACGCGAAGGCTGGAGACGACACAGCCCAAGCTAAGAAGCATCTTCAAGAAGAATTCAAGAAGCTAGAAGATCAGAGAAAGCTGTTCGATGAACAGAGAAGAGCAGTAGAGAATAAGAGGAAAGATGTGGAAGAGAAAGAGAAGTCGCTGGTGGAATTGGATCGGCAATTGAAGAAGAGAAAAGAGCAAATGGACCAAATGGAAGCGTCTTTGAAAAAGGTCTGTGTGTGATTTTAAGAAATTGAATGCTGTCAATTTGAATCACTCACGAAGGAAAAAAGAATACGCCATCACGTTTATGGACATGCAAAAATAGTTTTTGTAGCATATAAAAACAGACTTGATTAGTTTTTAAACAATGAAGTTTTGAGATAGTTTTGTATTTAGAACCAATTTAAAATAATAAAAAATCGTTCGTAGTCAGAAGTCGGTTCTTTTAATACATTTCTTTTTTAAAAAGTGATGATGAATTTAGTAGAATATCATAAGCAGGACACATTTAGATCAAATAAAAATGTTGTTGTAAAAATTAAGGCATCCAAAACGTGAAGAATAATAGAGACAATATGAGAAGATTGATGAATATAGGTAAGGCTGAAAAGTGGCGATCGACAACGCCCGTGGTCGAGTGGATAAGTGACTAGCTTCTCGGTCCGAAGGTTGTGTGTTCGATCCTGGCTGACAGCAACATTTATGTGATGAGCATACATATTTGTTTCTTAGTCTTGGATGTTATTATATGTGTATTATATAATCCTATTAATATTATAAAAGCGAAAGTTTGTAAGTATGGTTGTATGGATGTTTGTTACTCTTTCACGTAAAAACTACTGAATGGATTTGAATGAAACTTTACCACAATATAGCTTATACATCAGAATAACACATAGGCTACAATTTTTGAGGTTTTATTAAATTAATTAAAAAAACGCCTTAAGCTTTGTCATAAGCAAATTTGACAGTACGAAGTCTGTCGGGTCAGCTAGTATTAAATATATCGTTGAGTATCCCATAATACAAGTCTTACTCAGGGGCTTACTTGATCTATGTATAGAATGTGTCGTCCGTATATTTATTTAATTGTTAGTTATACGTTATGTCCCATGTTTAAATGAAAGTACTAAAACACCAACAAAACATTCCAGGCGGGCGGAACCACAGCTGCGGTGTCAGAACTAAACAAGAAGTTGACCGACTCGCAAAAAGAGGCTGACCAACTGAAACAGGCTCTGCAAAAGACGCAAGAAGAATCGCAAAGGCTGACGACGGAAACCGAACGATTGCTACAATTAGTGCAAATGTCACAGGAGGAGCAAGCGCAGAAAGAAAAACAAATTATTGACTTGCAACAGTAAGTTTTTGTCACTTTATTTCAGGGCATGAAGGGTTTCTGGCCTAGATTGGGAGCCTTTGATTACATACATACATACATGCATGCATATTCTTGCTGTGAAGTGTCGGTCGGCCCTCTGATTATGTATCTTTAGCGACCGTCGATTGTGTCGCTAGTCGCAAGATAATCGCTATCAATGTCATAAATTTGTATGCGATTTGACACTTTTGACAGCGACTATATTGCAACGTGCGACTCAATTGTGATCGCTAAAGATACTTAATCAGGCCGCGGATCGGACCTTTGATTACATTTAATAATATTAAGCTATTAGGCTACTAACTAAAAAGTTTACCGTTACATACATACCATAAAGCTATTCATAACTTTACCATAACATCAGAACTTTAATGTTATACTTATTAATACTCAAACTTAAACGTTCACCCGTACATCCCCAGAGGGGTTGGCAGAGGAACTTATACTTCTGAACATCACGTGACATGTCATCTAGTGTTCAGAGTACCCACGTTTTGCTTGGACAGTGTAATCACGTGATAGGGGACACGCCGTTTTGTATGAATACACTGTCACGTGTCAAGTCAAGTACAACTCAGCCATGTGGTTTAACTCACCGTTAACAACCATGATAAATTAACCACACATATGTCAAAATGCAGCAATAAACGATTTGAAGTTTGAAGTCAAATTGGCGTAGGCCCGACCCGGGATTCGAACCCACATCATCTGCACGATAAACGGTGTTCTACCCACTGAGCTATCACGGTTGCGTTTATTGTATACTCAAAATGTTGAGTTGTGGACATTTTATGAACAATATGGGTGTATGCGTTAAAAATGCATTCATACATAAGTTTCGCTACTATAAACGAGCGAGTGTATATCTTTTATAAAATTCGTATCCAAAGTTATATATTATATCAAATAAATTAAAAATACGACAAATAACTAAAACCTTTGCCACTCATAATTTATATATCTGTTGTGGAAAATTAGTTGAAAATTACTCAAAAGTTGATTTCACGTTTGTCCATAGAGGACTCCAAAGCTACTAAACTTATTTCAATTCAATTTTGTACATGGAATTGAATGAAGTACATACACTTACGCCTTTAGTTATATCGTTAGGCAGAGACTAATAATGAAATACAATTATAAATCAACAAAATTAAACCATGTATGAAAATATTTATTAATGTAGACGAAGCTCGAGAGGTTTGTCAAGATCGTACAAGTGGCAATCGACAGCCTGTGCTACTCCAACTAACTAAAACTAACGGCGTGAGTATATGTATGAATCTATGTTAAATAACATCCACATCAAAATAATCTATAATACAGGGTGATTACGGGGTCGTGGAGCAAGAAAGAAGCATTTAACTTACTTTCTCGTGTAGTATACTTAATTCACCTGGGTTAATTCACCTAGGTGCATTAAGTATACTATTCATAAATTTTATTCACCTAGGTGCATTAAGTATACTATTCATAAATTTTATTCACCTAGGTGCATTAAGTATACAATATTATATATTATAATAGACGAGACATATCGTGGAATCATATACCGTATTTGGACTTGCAAAATTTTCGCGTGGTTAAAATCATCAAGAGGTAAAAACACTTAGATTATTTATGCAAAATGTTGCTAATTTTAATCAAAATTCTTATTACTAGGCAAGTACTAGGAGTTCATAGGATCATAAGAAATATCCCTAACGCAGGCTCACGTTGTAAGGTATGTGATGTGATTGTGATTCATAATGTTAACAAAATTTTATAGAAGAAGCGAAGTGAGTAATTTACATACATTGGGGTAGGCAGAGACTATTGATCGCCACTTTGGACGATCCTGGCAAATCTCTCTAGCTTCGTTTAAATTCATCAATCTTTTCATACATTCTGATATTCTTCATACTTCGGACGCCGGCCTTTTTGAGCACACTCTCTATTTGGTCCAGGTGTGTCCTCCGTGGTCGTCCTCTACTCACATTACCTTCCACATTGGCTCCAAGTGAGTTATTTGTTAAATAAAAAAAACAATACCGTAACACAATCGTTTTCTAGAATTGAAAAATTATATTATAAATGAAATTATTTAACGAACCATCTCTAAAAAATGACCCACTGTTATTTTGCCATCTAAAAGGCGTAACTGATATTCGCAAATTATACCCAATGATATTTAAACTTTTATAAATAAATTTCTTGGCACTTGAATTTGAAGTGTGCATGACATATTAAATAATAAATGACAATCTACAAATAACAATTTACTTTCTTTCATTCGTACATCTACTACAATTATAAATTGAAATATTTTTTAAGAATTACTAAAATAATATTTTATTATTGTGGTGTGGCAGTAACGTTTTTCAATTTTCCAATGTCAGATATTAATTATATACATAGGGGACGAGGTGAGGTGTTATTGCATAATGGTCGCCAATATTTTAAAAAGAAAACATATAAATCTGGTGCCCACTGGTGGAGGTGTTGCAATAATTTAACAAATATAAAATGCAGTGGCTCTATTACAATAAAGGTAAGTTTTATTATTTTGCAAGATGATTAGTTGCAAAGAGTGTTTCGGGCTACTAAGTCATGGTACATCTGGTCAGTTCACCTATGTGGACCACGAACATTTTTTTTTGTTAGTGGTCTACCTTCTTTTTTTAAACAGAAGTATAATAAAAAAGTATTGTTCTTGGTTCACCCATGAAAAAATAAAAGGGATCTGAGTCAAAAAATAACGGATCTTTATTTTTAAAGGGAAGTCTATGTCTTATTTGCAGTTGGGATTTTTTCGTCGGTGCATTTTCGTCAGTAGGTAAAACACTTTGAAATTTTCAGAAAAATCCTATTGAAAAATTCGCTTTTCTCACGACGAGAAGTACTAGCTGAGCATAAACTTGCAGTAGGGTTATAAGGTTTAAAACAATAAAAAAAAAAAAAATCAAAATATAAGAGCTCAGTCACTTCAACGTTAAAGTAAAAAATGTTTATTTAATGAAATGAGTAATGATACTAGAAAACATTTTTATACGTGAACAGTTTTATAAATCACTTTTAGAAGCTTTACGATCGGAAGGGTGTTGTTGGTCAAGACATTTTTTTTCATATAGATAAATTAGCAGTAATTATGAGGATGTTTATAAAGTGAAATATAATAAATATGTGGTCTGTTAATTAACTTCACGAAATTCCCTTACGGTTAAGCATATTTGAGTGTTCTTAACGTAATTTTTCTAGGGCTCTACCGACGGAAATCTCATTGTTAATCAATTGTAATTGAAAGTCGCGTATGTCATCATCATCGTCTATGTAAATGTTTTTTTCTTCTTCTGGTATTTTTTTTTCTTTTGTATGTCTTTCAATGCTTTAAGCAGGCGTAAAATGGTTGTATTTTTTTTGCTTAAATTTTTGTCAATTTTGAATGATATGATTTCCTGGGATGCCATCATCAGACCCTGATATCCTCATCATGGTACCAATCCGGGAGAATCTTCTTTCGAATAAAAAAATAATAATCAAAATCGGTTCATAAAATGGCGAAGTAATCGGTGAACAAACATAAAAAAAACGGTCGAATTGAGAACACTCCTATTTTTGAAGTCGGTTAAAAAGAGATGATATGCAGTTCATTAACGAAAGAGGTCAATATAATCAGTGAGGTGAACGACGAACACAAAAATATGTTCGTGGATCATCTAGGTGGACATAGGTGGCCCACGAACTTATTTTTATGTTCGTGGTCCACATAGGTGAACTTAGCGGGTATACCAAGACCAATACGGGAGTGTTTCGTATCCATGCTACTATACTATAAATGCGAAAATGACTATTATATAACATAACATAAACGTTCACGCCGTTTATCTCCGAAGGGTACCCACGTTTTGCATGGACAGTGTACTCACGTGATAGGGGGCAGGCCTATCGCCGTTTGGTACGAATACACTGTCACATAGCTAAGCACAACTTAGCCATGTGGGTTTCCTCACAATTGTTTCCCTCACCGTTACCAACCATGATAAATTAATCACACATATGTCTTTAGAAAAGACAAATTGATGTAGGCCCGACCCGGGATTCGAACACTAGTCGTTTGCACGATAACCAGTTTTCTACCCATTGAGCTACACTTATTTGTTTTCTTGAATTCTAGTATCTACTACCCGATCGCAGAAGGTTTACCGGTCGGGGGAAGTGGGAGGGGAAGCAATCGGCAAACCTCCTGCGATCGGGTAATAATTACACATAAATACTTTCAAATATAATTTCTATATATTGAAATATTTTATAGGATAACCAATTTATAAAAGAAGTCACACATGTTACAAGCTGCAGCGTAGATTTAGCCAGAAACGCGTGGGCAGTACATTTAGAAGAATGTAAGCGGAAAGTGATTTTGAAAGATGAATCGATACCTAAGCTATACAAAGAAACTGTAGATACATACAGAAATACAGGTTTTGATCTCCTGCACGAAGAACCACCCTTTGAGAAAATTAAAGTAGGTTTATACAGAAAAAAGAATCAATCACTCGAAGTTCCCAAAGTGGCGTATCATAATGACATAGCAAATATTATGATACCACAAAAGTTCAGCGATTTTCTTCTTGGTGATTATAATTCAGACGGTATTAGAATTATAGTGTTCGCCACAAAAAAAGGTATTGCACTGATGGAGAAACTGAGTCATTTCTTTGGTGACGGAACATTTAAGTGTTGCATATCTCCCTTTTGTCAAATCTATTCCATACATGGCGATTGCGGTAGTTGCTCAGAAACCACGAATATAAGACCACTTGTTTATGCGTTTATGTCTCATAAAAGTTATGAGGGTTACCAAATATTATTTGAGGTTATAAAATCACAAATAAATTGGAAGCCAGAGAAATTTACATGTGATTTCGAAAAAAGTGCAATAAAAGCCATTACCACCGTTTTCCCGGAAGTATTAGTCAAGGGCTGTTACTATCATTTTCATGAAAGCCTAATTAGAAAAGCTAAAAAACTGAAAATATTTAAAGCAAAACAGAATCGAAGATGTGTATTTTTATGTCGGAGTATGGCCTTATTACCGAGAGATCTAATTAACGAAGGTTGGAACTACATTAAGGATTTGTTCGGTGATTACCAGCATTTGCAACCGTTTCTTGAATATTTCCAAAAGACTTGGTTAAAGAGAAATATTTTAAAACCGTGGTCTTGCTTCGGAGAACGTCATCGCACGAATAATTATGTTGAAGGGTGGCATACAACACTGAGCAAATATATAAAAAAATACAATCGCAATCTATTAGACGTGATTGTTGCTTTCAAAAAGGATGCGAATTCAAAACGTAAAGCAAGACAACGCAAATCTGACACGAAAATTAATGACAAGATAATTTGCGAATATCAGTTACGCCTTTTAGATGGCCAAATAACAGTGGGTCATTTTTTAGAGATGGTTCGTTAAATAATTTCATTTATAATATAATTTTTCAATTCTAGAAAACGATTGTGTTACGGTATTGTTTTTTTTATTTATCAAATAACTCACTTGGAGCCAATGTGGAAGGTAATGTGAGTAGAGGACGACCACGGAGGACACACCTGGACCAAATAGAGAGTGTGCTCAAAAAGGCCGGCGTCCGAAGTATGAAGAATATCAGAATGTATGAAAAGATTGATGAATTTAAACGAAGCTAGAGAGATTTGCCAGGATCGTCCAAAGTGGCGATCAATAGTCTCTGCCTACCCCAATGTATGTAAATTACTCACTTCGCTTCTTCTATAAAATTTTGTTAACATTATGAATCACAATCACATCACATACCTTACAACGTGAGCCTGCGTTAGGGATATTTCTTATGATCCTATGAACTCCTAGTACTTGCCTAGTAATAAGAATTTTGATTAAAATTAGCAACATTTTGCATAAATAATCTAAGTGTTTTTACCTCTTGATGATTTTAACCACGCGAAAATTTTGCAAGTCCAAATACGGTATATGATTCCACGATATGTCTCGTCTATTATAATATATAATATTGTATACTTAATGCACCTAGGTGAATAAAATTTATGAATAGTATACTTAATGCACCTAGGTGAATAAAATTTATGAATAGTATACTTAATGCACCTAGGTGAATTAACCCAGGTGAATTAAGTATACTACACGTACTTTCTCCTAAGCACCACGATAGGGTAGGACTAACAGTACACCAGCGACTTATTTAAGTTTACAAAAAATAACTGCGACTATTCGAGATCATGGTCACCCTACTATTTCCCAAGAAATTTTTGTCAAGTGCATGGACTTAACAATCGTTGCAGTACTAATAAATAAAGAATAAATAAAGGAAAGGAAAATTTTTCCTTTATTTATTCTTTATTTATTAGTAATAATCCCCACATGAGGTTTTCATGAACAAAAAGATTTAAATCGTTGCAGTAGTTGCAATCGATATGACGATATTGCTGATGAAACATCTCACTTGCTCTGGTAGTGTTGTGTGTTTGATAGTTAAACATAACCATATCTGATCGCTCGATATTAGAAAATGGGTACGGCGCGGAGGCATAATTTATTTATTTTATTTTAAATCTTTGTTTCGTTATTATTTATTGTTATCGTTTATTGATTGACTTTGACGTGTTGTCACATTATTACTCATAAATTATTAAGTATTTTAACAAAGAGTTTGTTTTCTAAAAAGGTGTAATATAAAAAGTAGGTGACCACGCATTTAGAGTCAGTAAATAAAAATAAGTAAATAAAGAATCATCTTTGTTTCAATTAAAATAAATACAGGTAGCATCGCAATCATTTACTGAGTCAGAAAAAAATGGTTGGGATCACGACCCCGAAATCACCCTGTATAACTAACTAACTATAATAAACTTATGTTTACTAATCAATCGAGGAAAGAAAAATTTCAACACCAGCCCGGCTACGGCCTCGCGTGGGATAAAGCAGCCATCTCTTTCGCACTTATTTAGTATCGTATACTGCATCTCATTCTAACCGTTATCGTGTCGATAAAATAGCGCTCGTGCTTGCTCTTCAGCAAGACTTGAACCCGCGACATCCCGGTCTACGCCCCGGTCGCACTGCCAACTGAGCTATGGTGCCAAGTAACCACTACTGCTGTGAAATTCGTCTTTCCTTACTGGTGTCACTCTTATTAGTATCTTGTTGGGTTTCCTGAATTGATCAGTAAAATAATCCTCCCCAGATGAGGTTTCATGCACAACAAAGTGTAATTATATTTGTTATTTTATTTTTTTATAAAATATCTATTCGTCCCACAGATCCATAAGAAACCTCCAAGCCAAGATGAAAACGCAGCAGCAGCAAGCACAAGCACAAAGCGAGGTAAATTTAGTATTCAATTATTTTGTATGTTTTTTGAACTATGATAGAACTAAAAATTACTTAAATACTTTATCGCGCCTGTTTACAGTTTCACTAGGAAAAATGAGGGTTTAAAAAAACACCAACATTCTCGTACAACGCAGTTACGTTTCAGTTGAAAATAATCATGTGTTCCAATTTTTCATCAAACCCACTTTTATTGTGATGTTTGTGGGTTTTTTTTTATCAGAAATAATAAGGAGGAAATCATCGTGAAAAATTCCAAATAGCCAGTGTATTGTAATACTTAGTGCATCCTTATAAAGTATAGAATTGCCACATACCTCAAACCACCAGAATGCGGAATGCGAGTTTTCTCTATCCTTTATTCCTACGCAGAAATTAAAGTATTGCTATTTTAAGCAATTAATTTTATTCTTCTAAGTAGTATTTTTTATTTATTATGAATTATTAAGGATATTAATAACTATAATGAATTATTAAGAGTTAGAAGCTCGCATTACGCTTTGGGTAACAATATGGTACTATATGTTAACAAACAATAATAATATAATTAATAATCTAAAACTCACTAATCTAGAATGTTATGTAATGTGTAATACTAATCTAGGAATGTTTTTTTCCATGCTGCTGCAGGCTGGACCAGCCGGTTTCCTCAAAAGCTTTTTCTAAGTTAATCTTTAACACCAAGACTGTCGTTTCTTTGCTCTTTACTTTCTATAATTGCTATCCTAATACCAACGGCGACCTCTTGTTCAATAAATGAAGCTTTATCACTGCAATTCGTAATAATAAATGTGTTCAAATATTCCGGAAACCACTTGTTAAGTCAAATGTATACAAACCCCAAAACAGCACATCAATTATAAGTTTAGCTGTTAATGTTAATTAATTTAAAGTGTTCGATGGTAATGTGTTAAGTACTGATAAATAAAATGTTGTACTGTTAAGATAATGTGAGCTAGAGTGTCTGAGAAGTGAACCGTTCAAAATTTACTAATGTCGCAATTTAATCTTGTTATGCAATTACTAATTACTAACAATCTGTTGAATTTTGTTTTTGTTGTTGATATTTTGTTGGTCCTTAGTAAAAACTACTTTCTATTAATTTATATTATTTATTTAAACACGTTCGGTCCCTACCTAAAGGCCTTCGATAAGTCAAACAGTAAAGAATTGGCGACAGATGATACTAAGCAATGGATCAAGCAGAATAATGAGTTGATGATCAAATTGGAAGAAGCAAGATCGAAAAATTTGGATTTAGAAATAGAATTGAATGAATCATCAGTTCTACTTTCTGAATTGCTGAAATTATCAAGTAGTAATACACTTAATACGATTAAGAAAAGTAATAGTTTCTTTGAACTGCAAAAGAGTGGTAAGGTAGTGAATAAACTTGACAAAGGTAGACACACAAAAAGCTATGATGACTTAAACAATTTAGATTCAAATAAAAATAAATCATTAATAAAAAATCCTAATATACAAAAAATGGTACGAAAAATCTCCGATTTATCTAAAGAGATAGATATAAAAAACTCTAAAATAATAGAACAGCAAAGATGCATATCGATCTTAGAAGATGCATTAAGAGAAAATAATAATATAGCTGAGTTTGAACAACTTCTAGCAGTTGTGAGAAGTAAAGATGAAAGAATAGAAGAACTGGAAACGTTAATTAATAGAAAATCTAAAATTTTGACGACTGATTGTAAAGAAAAAAGAATATTGGAACTAGAAGAAGCATTAAAAGAGTCATTCATGATTGCGGCTGAAAGAGAGAGAATTTTCTATGAAGAAGAGCAAAGGAGGATCGACACATTGCAAAGGGTATGTTTTTCAAATAGTTCGTTTTTGCTATTTATACATAAGTTTGCTATCTGTACTGACTGCAAGTTAGGGGACTTAGTCGATATTAATACTATATCTAGTATGACTTAAATTCCAACATATTTATTATTCAAACAAACCAATGATGAATTATAAGAATATCATGCCGAATGGACTAAAAAAATATAGAAAATAATTCCTTATCAACAATGTACTTTGTTCCACAATCATCACACTCAAGAGACTTAGAGTAAATGAAGTCATGTTGGTTTGCTCAAAGTGTTTCGCTCGCCGTGATATATAAACTGCATTAAGAAAAAGTACAAAGGTTTAGTTGTTCCAAGTCAGTATCAACAAGGCCTTTAGCATCTGAAACAAAGTAATTTATTATTTTCATTCCCAGTGACAACTAAAACAGTCATAACGACATTCTAGAAGTCACGCCTGAGAAATCACTCGCTTCAAAACGTTTTCCATTTGGTATTTTCATATATAACATCTGAATTTGTTCTACATATTTATTTTGCCAGTTAATTTACATGCAACCGCTGCTTGGACTCAATAATGATATAATTAATTATATATTTTTAGATGCGTAAAATGGAACAAAAAATAAAATCACTTCAGACTGCATCAGCTCTGAACTGCATCACTTGTTCTCCATTGCTGAAGAAAATAAAAATCCTCGAAGAGAAATTAAACGATTGTAAAGATTCTAAGGAAAAGCAGTTTGGACAAATGGCTCGTGCTTTGTAAGTTTATTGGTATTTTAATGCTTAATTTCTCTTACTCGGCTAATTAGGTCAGTTAACTAAGGGGTCTAAAGAAATAAGCAAATAAAAAAAAATCGATACCAGCGGGATTCGAACCCACGACATCCGGGTATATGCTCCCGTTGTTCTGCCAACTGAGCTATGGTATCGAGTGACTACTCGCGCAAAAAAATGTATTTGCTTTTTGTACACCTTAACTTATGTCTGGATGTCGTGGGTTCGAGTCCCGCTAGCGTAGTATTTTTTTCTACTTAACCTTTCGAAACCCAGGATTTTAGACCTCCAAACCTCTATAGCCCAGGGGTATTTTGTACATTTTTGCGTGTCAATTCGAGTGGACGCTGGGCTATCACGTAGATTGTCACAACTGTCAAACGGTAACTAGAGAGGACGCTGGGCCCCTTGATACTCACACTACAGGGTGTTCAAATAAGTGAAAATAGCAATGATTTTTAGATACTAGCTTTTGTCAGTGACTTCGTACGCGTTTTTACTAAAAAAAATACAACATTTAAATCCGCAGCGTTATTCATGTACAAAATGAAAAAAACAAAAACCACTTTAATCGAAAACGGTAAATTAATTGTTTTTCACTGTTATTGGTAGGTAGTTATGTAGAACTGAATTTATAACATTTGTGTATGAATGTTTGTTCCATGTACTGTTGCTTTGTCAAATTAATAAAAAAAATGCTACAATTTTCAAAAATTAGTATATTTTCTATTTAATAATCTTCTATGGACAATCAATAAATATACAGTTAACATATTTAAATAAAATAGTTATGATCGTTCACTTTAGTTTACATTACATCGAAGAGATCTTTACTAAAACTTCAATAATGTAACACAAGGTGAAAAAAATACCTAAAAACTTTCTAACTTTACTTTCCTTAACTTATATGCCCTTGCGAAGCCGGGATGAGCTACCAGTCAATTAATATTTGTTATATATATATAAAATAATGCAACATTATTCGGTAAGTGTCAAAGATCCGTAATCGCACTGCTCCTGCAAGGTCCCTGGCGCAACCGATTCACAAGGCAAAAGGGTGATGTCCAACGGAGTTGACGCTGGGTTCTGAAAGTATGAAATAAAATTTGAACACGCTGTATTTGGTAACTTTTTACAAAGATGGCGGCGACAGAATTACTCAAGTCGATTTACAAGCTAAATGTGCTAATAATCAAAGTTATTTTGAAAAAGTTATTGCATCAATAGATTTCTGATGAAATTTTCTATAAATGGAAGTGAAAATGATAACAGGTGTACTTTCATGATACTAAAAATAAAACACTAAACCTGTGGGCTGTCGTACTGACCCCTTTTTTGATTCAAGTTTTTGACTTATAGACTAGTATAAATTTACCCTTTTTTACACTAACACTAAATATACACTATTTAGAATTGAAAAAACACTTACAACACGTTTTCCACCAATGAACACAATTTATATCACAAGAAAAGCACGAGCGTCGTTCACGCGCGGTTCCGCCAAATAGAAACTAAAATAACGTCGAAATCAGTCGAGTGACCCATAGAGTATCATACATCATTTAATTGGTTATTTAATTTTCCATCATTCATTCAAACATTCTACATGCCGAAATATACCTTAAGACAAGCTACGATGGTTTAAAGATGGGTGATAAACTGCGTCCATCCGAGTTGACGCTGGGCGAATGTGCAAAAACGCGCTGTCAAACGGAGTTGACGTTGGGTTTCGAAAGGTTTGATTAGTAATAATCCCCACATGAAGTTTTCAAGCAAATAAAAGCTAATTCAGGGGTCTAAAGTTGTAAAATGTATCAATATTTCATATGGTTACAGACAAAATATACTAGAAGAAGCAATCACAGAAAAAGACTCCCAAATAGCCGAGTTAGAAATGAAAGGCGTGTTAGATGAAAATGATACCAAAATATGTGAAGAACTGAAATTTGATAGAGATAAACTGCTCGAGAGGTTGAAGATTGAGGTAACAAGAAACATTTATATTTTTGATGATAATATTACAGTCTAATTGTGGCTTTGTAAATCCTTCTTGTTGAAGTAACATGCAATGTATAATGGGGAAAATTTTGCGATCGAAATTAAAGCAGTCATCATTGATTAAAACATGGAAAATTTGCATACACTTTACCCGTAGGTGACAATATATGACAGTTTAAAAGTTGTCAATTTAAATCCAAGATTTTATAACATTTTAAGCTCTACCACAACTACAATACCAATTGAAAGTTTTATCTAAATGCAATAGATCTTTCATATATGATAACTAATCTAAAATATTCTTATAACATCCCAAGAAAATGTTTACTGCAATATCCGGCTTACATAGATAAGTTTCAAAATGATGACTTTAAGCGTTAAAAAATTCATAAATTTAGTTTATCCCAAAGAAAGCATTTTTAAAATATTTATTATATTTTAGAACGAACGAATAGTGGATCTCCAAAGCTGCATATACCAGGAGCCCAAAGAATGGGAGTATGCTTTGCCAATTGATTTGACACTGGCAGATGACGTCATGACTCTCTACGACGATAATGTAATAGTTTGGGTATTTAAATTAAAACTATATTGAGAATGAGCGTGGGTTTTGTGGCAAAATTGCTTCTTAAGAATATCTAACATTTTTCTGGCTTTTTCTACGATTTTGTGTGGTTTGAACATTCTAGGGAACTATTAAAAAAACTAGGCTGTTGGCTACAAGCAACTCTAATTTATTTGAGCTTGTATGTATATTTGAGGTTTTGTAACCCGAATATTCAACGTGGGTGATATATGCAACGGTCACATCTTCATACAATTTTAAGACAGAGTATGGCCTTAAGGCCTTAAATCCCTTCCTTAATACCCTTCGATTTAAAGCTTGCTGATAAAATGAATGCCTGGATACATTGTAACTAACTATAAATTGTCAAGCCTAATCGAGGCATATTTTCCAGATGGCATTCCCCTTCTCTCTACTTTCCTAATTGCATACGTGTGTATAAGATTATAAATAACACTTCAGAGGTCATAAAGAAGGTGCAAAACAAAATTGCATTTTGAAAATAAAACTAAAAAAACACATAAGTAAAATTTTAAGATTAAAGATTCTTATCTTAATTAAACCTTTTTAATGTTCTAATGTTTACAGGAAGAGGATATTCCAGGAACAGTTCTGTGACGTCACAAAGCTAAGTTAAACCTATCTATGTGGTGTTAGACTCATCACTCTTATCATCATCACTACCTTACCACCTCATCGCTTTATCATTATCACCACTTGCCAATCTCTGAAAGCATTCCACCTGCTTCAAAGTTTGAATGCAACCTCTTTTGTAATGGGCGTTTATTTTTTATTGTTTTGTTTCGTAAACTGTAAACGCGTTCAAGTTTGTGAAAATGTTGTCTGTTCTTATTAGGTTTGTATATGTTTATATTTTATATAAATGGAACCAAAGTAAATGAATTCATAATATAGAGGTATAAACCCTTTTGAAGAAACAATTAAAAGGTGATGAAGTAACAGCCATAATTATGAAGGATTATTTACAAACATAAAATTTGGTTCTTAATGATGGCCACATTATATTTGTAATAATATTCATCTACGTGTACTATGGTTGTTATGGCACCTTCAATGTCAACAATAAAACCACGTTACGATTGCAAATAATCATTTTGCACTTGTTAATACATAAGTAGAAGCAATAATTTTCTCCAATCTTACATTTATATAGTTCTTTAAAATCTCACTATTCTATATTTTTATTGTTACCTATATCTAGTCAAATTTACATACTATTTAAAAGATTTAGAATTATATACGTTAGCTTATGATGTTGTAGTACAGAAAAAGTTACAACAGTTACGAAAATTCGTTTGAACATTTAAGCGAACTATTTTCTACTGCAATGTTTTGTAATAGGTAATTACATACAAATATAGATAAAAGACAAGAATAGTCATTAATGTTAGACAATATTTATTTGTTTGTTAGTTTAGCAGACAGGAGCGTTATGAAAATGGCGTTTTAGTTTGGAACTGCAAATTTTTTAACATATCATGCGTAAAATGGAAAACCTCTAACAAAAGCTGTTGAACTGCATATCAATAGTAAGCATCAACGCAAATAATTATCTATTTGAATTCGACTGTTGGCATTGAATTATATTTTTGTGTACTTTATGCTTATCCATAAACATATGTAAAAGCACTGCCTTACATTTACTAATTAATATAAATTGAACGCTTCGCTCGGAGGGCACGCTGTCAAAATATAACAGTTGACAGAAAGCCGTTATTTTTAAAATGGCAGCACATGTTAAGTGTTCCCGTTTTCTGAATGGTTTTGAATTAAATCACTAATATTTCCCAGCTTTTTATAATGTTTTTTATAAATAATGTGAAATCATTAACCGTTTTGCAGGTACAATTATTGTTTAGTCAATAATTAATTGAAAAGCAACCATTTTATTGCTGTTTTAAGCAAATTTTAATATACCTACCTATAATAAACTTACTAAAAGTTATTTCTATAAACTTCACAATAATAAGTTAATCTATGTCCATTATCTAATACTGTCGAATTAATGAAGAGAATGTATTATTTGAATAAATATATAAATTATTAGTGTTGAAAAATTGGCTTTTATACACGATTGCTAAGTAGAATGTAATGTATGGTACGATAGGTAGGCGGAGTGCATAGAGCTGACGGAATACTTTGTTGAATTTCACTTCTTCATTCACATTGTTAAAAGACACTTAAAATTCCACCATTTTGGTTTTCTTAATTTTAATGTTCCTCTGCTTGAAATATATTTCTCAGTTCAAATTTTGAAAGAAAGAAAGATTTTTGTATTTTGCTACTTACATAAAAATATATGAAGCGAAGAATGTGTCGCGCCATCAATTTTAAAGTTTTCTTGAATTAAGGCGCCGTTGGTTCAGCGAAAAATATCATCTGAGGGGGTGCTGCCCCCGCGGGCGCGGGGAAGCGCCTGCGCGCCGATCGAGCGGCCGTCTCCCCGACGCGACGCCGCGTGCGCGCGTTTTAAAAACATACAGTAGGGTAAGCAATACAGTTATTGTCAACTCGACAGTTTTAGCCACTCGCAAATATTTTCTATGGTATGGGTTCGGACATTTGTTTATGATTATTTACATTTTCTTTCTAAAATATTTACGAATGGTTATAACAGTCAGGGTGACGAAAACTGTATCGCTTACCCTAGGTTATCAATTTCAAAAATAGTTTCTACCATGGCCGTTTACAATGTAAAATATAACATAACATAAACATAAACGTTCACGCCGTTTATCCCCGAAGGGGTTGGCAGAGGTACCAAATACTTCTGAACTCTCATGGCAGCGCCATCTAGTGTCCAAAGAAGGTACCCACGTTTTGCTTAGACAGTGTACTCACGTGATAGGTGGCAGGCCTATCGCCGTTTTGTACGAATACACTGTCACATGACTAAGTACAACTCAGCCATGTGGGTTTCCTCACGATGTTTTCCCTCAACGTTAACAACCATGATAAATTAACCAAACATATGACTTTAGAAAAGACAAATTGGTGTAGGCCCGACCTAGGATTGGAACTCACGCCCTTCTGTTTTCGGGCGGGTGTTCTACCCACTGGACTATCATGTCGTCGTCGTATAAAATATAATGATACGATAGATTTGTCTATCCCTGTCAGTTTAACAAAATTATTACAGTGATAATTTCATAACTTTTGTCGTGTCGTGTCGGCTTAGAATAACACTACCCCATTTCTACACGTGATCGTAAGAGGCGACTAAGGGTATAGGGGCTTTTTAAGTGATTTTTGGGGCGATGTGGTTGGAGAACCGTCACCGAAATCATATATTATTACCATCTTTTCCCAAATCAACTTCCAAAAGTGGCTGAGGAATTTCTCATTCCAAAGCAGGCTATCCAGTTAAGGGATTTATAGCCGTGAGTATATGTATGTATATAATTTTCAGTTTAATCGAAATTAGAAGTTACTTTAACGGTTTTGTTCTTTTTCCCATTCCCAATAAAATATAAAAATGAGTGCAATCTATGAATTGAATGAATTCTTTTATAATTGCTAATGCTAACCGTACGCACGGTCACTCTCACGCCTACATTGACGCGCATCGTATACAGATAGGTCACTCGCACACTAACGGCGCCTCACGCGCGTAAATTGTAAGATCTGTAACACAAGGCGCGCGCGACATAGGTCCATCCCCTAAAGCAGCTCGCCGAGCACTGAGCGGGCGGCGGGCGGCGCTCGGGCACGAGTAGGACTGCGAATATCGATGTTTTTAAAATATTTGTTTTATTGAATTTATTAAAAAAGAAAACTAATCGCCAATTATTATTAGAAATACAAATGCTCAAATTATGATGCAAGTTATATGTAAGTAAGTAAAATAAATAAAATATAAAACCATTTTAAAGAGTGTAATTAGAGGTATGTTGGCGATTTTTTTCTATCGAGCGAAAATGTATTAATCATGTTTCGAATCGCCAATTTTACAGCAGAAAAGCCTCAAGATTTTGATGTATTTTTTTCAAAACCATATTGTTATAAACATACGCATTATAATGTTTCAAAAACTCTTTTCGCTGCACTAACGGCACCTTAAGATAGTAGTATAAAAAAACACTTAATACTTTTTATGTACATGATATCAACAAAAGTATTGCGTCGCTCTAGGACTTTTTGTATTAACTCAAAGTGTGTAGAAAGTTATGTCACAATAATTATATCATCGGTATAAAAGTAAAGAAATCAATATTATTAGTTACTTGTTAAATATATAATATTATTATTGGTATTAACTTATCCGTGGATATGGTTTCACATGTTGTAATGATCAAAATTATGCTGAAAATATTTAAGAAAATACATGTTCTTTAAAAATATAACTTATATACGGGACGGTATTCTTTGTTTTATTTATTCATTTCAGCTACTTTGGCTGTGTAAGAGGCGACTAAGGGTATTGGAGCATGTTAAGTGATTTTTGGGTGATGCGGTTGGAGATCCATCACCAACAAACTTTATATTATAATCTTTTCCCTACTATACTTACAAAAGTGGTCGAGGAATTTCTCATTCCGAATTCGGGCTATCCCCTTCTAGAGATTTAAAGCCGCGAATATATGTAACTATGTAGTTCAACTAATTATAAGAGAAGGAGGTTTTTTTAGTTCTAAAGAGAAAAATATTAGTTTTAGTTCTAAAGAGTACCTAAGTTAAGCTATAAATCCCAAAACGGGACAGTTAGAGCTTCAGCATTGAAATAATTCAGCATATCTCTATGAATTCAGCAATAAAGGATCGTTGATGATGGACCACCAGACACAACAGCCAACAATCGTTTAAAAAGCCTTAGGCCCTAGATCGCCTAAGCTCTTACAAAACCCCCGTAAAGAAATGGGTTAGTGTTATTCTAAGCCCACAGCACACAGCATATGTAAAGTACATATGCTAAATCTTGAATCCCTTTTTTGTATTGATGATGAGTAAAGAAATTCAAGTGTCATCACGTGTCATGACTTGGCCTCTTACAATAGGCTCAGTAACCCAAAAGGGAATGGAGAGGGTTATGTTGGACTTCCACTACGCGATGAGGTCCTTAACGAGGAGATCCGTATAAAAATCCAGGAGAAACATAGCCCTTAAGTAGCAAAACTTTTGTGGCATTGGACAGGGCACATTTCACGCAGAACTGACGGCCGTTTGAGCTCATACTTTTTAGTGGCAGCCACGTACCGAATGACTTAGTGTAGGTAGAATACCGAAAGGTAGACCGACGATTTGGTCACAATCGCGGAAGCCGAGGAGTGAAGCCAGCACAGGACCGGTCGTTGCGGAAATATTTATACGGATAAATTGTACGCAGATCAAGTCAGCCCCAAACATGCCCAAACTGGGTAGAATTTGTATTAATATGGGATATTAACTGAACGATATTATACACATGTAAATATCTATACACCACACGTATAATCTTTAGGGGAAGTCGATGTTCAACAATGGAGTGATGATATGATGAAACAATGAGAGGTTTTCCTTTTTTTCTTTTTTTCTTCTTCCCTATTCTCAAGATAGATGGCGCCAGACTTGCTATGTTACTGGTAGGAACGGAACGTCACACCGTTTTTCACACTTGGATGTAATGATATCGTAAAACGGAACGTACATATAAACGTTCTGATTTGAAAGTCTAAATAAATATCAGTTTAAGCCAAGATAGCTTAAAAGTAAATAAACAAAGACGGTATTTATATTTAACATTCTTTTTGTTGTTTTTACTCGCCAAAAAGTTACTCTATGGTGATGTGACACATGTTTTTAAAGTTGACATTGGCGAAATTACTGTGGCAACACGATTGAGGCTACGAAGAAAAAATTGAAGTAAGTAACGTAGTTACATCAACGCCATCTACAGAGCTCAAGGAAACTATGTTGTTTTTTTATTTCTCAAAAAGAAAACCTCCCATTACGAATGTAAATGTGCTGTTTAGTGTCAGCTTACAATTATTCCATTACATTACATTCACTCATTTATTTCTTTTGAAGTTGTGGTTGGCCATGTGATTAGAGACTCATTACTGACAAACATTTTACAATCTTACCCACTAAACTTAGAAAAGTGACACACGGATAACTAAGTTTAATTCTCCGGCTACACCTTTTGCAAATTACAGCGGTGAGCATATGTACATTTTAAAATGTTCATTAATAATGATATTTATGGGTTATGGGTTCACTGTGTCTTTTATATAATCTTATATTTTCTTTTTAAAGGTGAGGGAAAACATACGCAATGGTCGAAACTAAATGACATACTTAAGTGACAGTGTTTTGATGCCGCACAAAGTGATACACAAAATAAGTACATTTTTCGGGCAAAAAGTTGGTACTGTTTTAGTGAATCACGTGATTGTCTAAAGAATAAGTACCTCTACCATTATTTTCGGGAGTTTAGTGTAAATAGTATATGTGTGACTGCATAGAGTAGAAATCATAATACATATGGCTCCTATAGTAAATGGTTTTTCACATTTTGTGAAATGATAAGGTTTCATGTTAAGAAAGAAAGAAAGAAAGAAAGAAAAAAGCTTTATTCAGTGCACAGGGAAATACACAACAAATAAAACGTAAAAATAAAACATAGTGTTACACAATAACAACAAAAAAATAAGTAAAAAAAATAAAAAAAGCAGCCCTATGCAGTGAATTGGTTACTGGCTCAGCATGTTGCCACAGATGATGATGTCACCAACCGTGGCGCTGATTTTCAGCCAGTGCCATACAATTTAATTCGGCCGGCGAAAGTACAAATTATATAATACAAAACAGAGATAAATAAATAACAAAACAAACAGAGAGACATACATGTGTAAAAAGTGCTTGTAAAATTAAAACTTAAAACAATAAAAAGAACACGTAAATGAAATAATTAGATACAATATTATTCAAAAATGTTAAAGCTCGTAGAGTCAGTCTGAGTCCAGTCAGTAAAATAAGTCAAAGTGCTAAAAATGTTTGCAGTTAATTTCTCGTCGTGTCTTTTTGCAAGTTTAGTAAATAACTCCTAAACTTGCGTCCAAAAGTAAACTTGCTGCCTGCATCTCGGACCGGGGGAGGAAGATAATTCCAGCACTTTGATGCCGCAAACCTAAAACTACCCCTAAAAGCTGTACTTCTGTGAGCAGGAATATGTTTGTTGTTTGTGAGTTTGACCATTGAATCTTTTTATATAAGTAATCTGGTGTTTCCTTTTTAATGACATCAAACAACAAGCTTGCAAGGTGTAATTGCCTTCGAGCTGTGGTGTTAAGTAAGTTTGCGGCATTCAAATACGGAGTAATATGGGATCTAGGGGGAATTTTGAAGCAGAAACGTGCGCATGCGTTTTGTACACGTTGGAGTAACCTTTTAGACTGGCCAAGAATACACCCACCATAAACAGCATCACAATAGTTAAGTCTAGACAATATCAATGATTCACATAGCTGAATACGTTTAGATGTATTAGGAAACTAAACTGTATTTGTCATAGCACATACATGTCCGCATTCGGATGATGGATTTTGTCAAACGTGGTCAAACGTGGTATACTTTGGCGGTAGTAACTGCAGTTAATCAACTACTAAGTGACAGATTGTCAAATTTTGAAGCTCTACCCTTTAAATCATCATAGAGTACCAAGAATTCATTAAAAGTAACGGATCAAAACAAATGTATGGTAATTCGCATTTACATTGTTCATCGAAATAAAGAATATTTAATTGTTTTGTAAGTTTGTATGCAACGAATAAGTATTTTCTTTTCTTTTCTCTTCTTTTCTTTTCTTTTGTTTTCTTTTCTTTTGTTTTCTTTTCTTTTCTTTTCTTTTCTTTTCTTTTCTTTTCTTTTCTTTTCTTTTCTTTTCTTTCCTTTCCTTTTCTTTCCTTTTCTTTCCTTTTCTTTAAATAAAATATTTTTTATCTGCAAACTCGGTTATCAAGTTGTTACTGGTAATGAAAAATGAGCAAGCGAGATTTAATAAGAATACTTCCTTAGTATTTACCTCTGCCACATCATCGGGGATTCGCAGCCAAAATTCAATAATTTTCTGTGATAGTAGGGTAGTAGGGTAGCCAGAGCTAAGGAATTAGAAATTCCTCAGCCACTTTCGGAAAGTTGAGTGGGGAAAAGATGGTATAACAAAGGTTTTTGGTGATGGGTCTCCAACCGCATCGCCCAAGAATCCCTTAAAAGCCCCAATACCGTTAGTCGCCTCTTACGTACACCCACCGGAAGAAATGGGGTAGTGCTATTCTAAGCCGGCACTACACGGCCAATATAATATTAAATTAATATCAAATTATTATAATGAGAATCAGTAGTAATTAAACATATATTTTCGCTCTGATGACATCATTTTTGCATGTCCCATCAATAATTTGATACAAATAAAACGTGCTTGCTAATTATTTTATATGAAAACCTTTCCTAAATTTGAATTTTATGTAAAGGTTGTACCCTGTTTTATGTATTTTTAATGCATTTTCCCTAATTTATACATTACTTTTCTATAATTTCTACGATAGTACTGTCCCAGAATTTACTTAATCCTGACTAATCAGTTTGGTGACGGCTCGAATAGTAGATTTATTACCACTATTTCAAAACTGCAAGACTGACTTAATACAATCAAGTAGCCATTTCGTTTGTGCTAATAGAGTCAACGTCTGCAAAAAGCTGGATGTGTTTTATGCTGAGGTACCTGAAAGTCACTTTTGAAAGTCAGTTTGGTATGCTTATTTCTTCCTAATGGTGGCGAAATATTTTTTCAAGGATATTCAAGTTGATTGAGGTGCTCATAAGGTTCCAAAAACCAATAAAATATATAACTTTTCTGTGATCTTTTGACATGAAAAATATATATTTGTGTGGAACCAAACAGAGGTGACAGTCAGTTTGCTGACGTCAAGTATAGGCTGACATGCAAAGTGGCCAAACTGACGTCATTAAGATGAGCTTACATGAATGCAAAATACTTATTTTGAGTTTTTCTTTTTAGATTAATATTACGTGCATAACATAAAATAACATAAACGTTCACGCCGTTTATCCCCGAAAGGGTTGGCAGAGGTACCAATACTTCTGAACTCACATGGCAGCGCCATCTAGTGTCCAGAGAAGGTACCCACGTTTTGCTTAGACAGTGTACTCACGTGATAGGGGGCAGGTCTATCGCCGTTTTGTACGAATACACTGTCACATGACTTAGTACAACTCAGCCATGTGGGTTTCCTCACGATGTTTTCCCTCACCGTAAACAACCATGATAAATTAACAACACATATGACTTTAGAAAAGACAAATTGGTAAAGGCCCGACCTAGGATTGAAACTCACGCCCTTCTGTTTTCGGGCGGGTGTTCTATCCACTGGACTATCATGTCGCTTTTTACAAACATGGAACCCTATCTTAATTTTATCAGCCGTGTCTGGTGATGGTCCCACCAATATTTTGGTGAAAATATATTTTATTTGGGTCGTAATATTCCTCTTTCCTTAAACGACTTTATGTAATATTAAAGATAAAACTAGCAATTAAATATAAACAAAAAAATAAAACTATACAATCCCTTAAATTTAATGCTAGAAGAAAAATATTAGACTTGTTGTCATCACACGTCACCAAACTGAAGAACAAAGCTCTATAAAGTGGATTTAAAGAGGTTCTGCATTTTCTAATGACATACAATTTACTTAAATAAAGCATATCTTTTATAATATTATAAATTTAATCATATTTATCGTATAAAATTTCCATAAAACAGGTTTTTACAACGTCACCAAACTGATCCCAAGTTTCTGCCACATAAGTTTAGTGAAAAGTAGAATTTTCTCTGAAAACTGGACAATTTAAGCTGAAATTCAACTATTTTCATAAACTATAACTCTCAGACAACATTTTGAACCCAAAACTAGCAATTGACAGACACACCTTCCTGCCTGATTCTATTCACCCGATATTTGTGCGTTGAGCGACATCTTGTGTAATATCATTGCACTAATACTACATTTAGTCTGAAACTCCACTTTATTTTATGTGTAAACTTGGATGAAAACAAGTAAACAACTTTATTTGGCTCTTGAACGGAGCCACGAAACCAAAACTACGTAAAAGTAAAGTCTGTTACATAATTTAAATCTTTTTGTTCATGAAAACCTCATGTGGGGATTATTACTAATAAATAAAGAATAAATAAAGGAAAGGAAAAATCTCGACACACTGTGCCGAGATTTCGCCTATGTCGAGATTTTTCTTTCCTTTATTTATTTTTTATTTAAAAGTCTGTTACACTTAAATCATTTAAGTAATCAAACAAATTTTATTTTACTGTCAAATCACCAATTATAATTATAAAGGTAAACCGCTCTAGCTCAATTTACAACTAAGTGCACGCCATCTAGCATCAAATAGCTTCACAATTGACATATCATTTCATGTTAGCTATTCGGCAACAGATGTCGCTACAATCTTTTTCGATCAGAAATTTTAAGTTGACTACGTCCAAGCTCATACTGATTGATAAAATTGTAGTAGATAAGTTTCTTTCAGTCTAACGAAAATTAGAAATCTTAATTGGCCTAGACCTCGCTTTTTTAACATACCCTTTTTATATTATAAATCGATAAAGGACATCAAACTAAACAACTTTGCCCATGGAATGCCTATCTAAAATATTGTAATTTTCAAAATATAATAATAATTAAAAATTGTCGTACCTAGTTCAAACTGAGAATGTATACAATGAGATTCCTTGCTTCAGTGAAAATAAAAAATAAAAAAAAAACATTTGATATATGCTTTTCGCTCTGTAAACAAAAATATAACTTCTTTCTGTATTTTCCAGTTGTATTGATCGTCGTTGAAAAATAATATCATGAAAATAAACCGGTAAGCGAGCGATTGAACTGGAAAATACCGAAAGAGGTTATGTTTTTGTTTACACCATAGATCAAATGTTTTTTTTTTATTTTTTATTTTCACTGAAGCAAGGAATCTCATTGTATACATTCTCAGTTTGAACTAGGTACGACAATTTTTAATTATTATTATATTTTGAAAATTACAATATTTTAGATAGGCATTCCATAGGCAAAGTTGTTAAGTTTGATGTCCTTTATCGATTTATAATATAAAAAGGGTATGTTAAAAAAGCGAGGTCTAGGCCAATTGTACTTATAAATAAAATAACTCGCTGTATCGGCAAGTCTCAAAGCGTACACCGGAAGTGCCATACAACACCACCATGCACCGGAAACAGGTGTAGCCAACTGTTCAGTGTAGAATTACTGTCAATAGGACTTTGACCCCATGGCATTATCATTACGACTTTTGTTTTAGCGTTTTGGCAGGCGTTTAATGATATTTGCAATTTCAGGTGAATTTAATTATCAATTTTAATTTTTAAATTTGATTTGAATTTTTGCTGTGTAGTTTCGGTTTAGAATAGCACTACCCCATTTCTTCCGGTGGATGTACGTAAGAGGCGACTAACGGTATTGGGGCTTTTTAAGGAATTTCTGGGCGATGCGGTTGGAGACCCATCACCAACAACCTCTATTTTTAAATATTTTCGCCACTCTACTTCCAAAAGTGACGAGGAATATCTTTTTCTGAAACTCTGGCTACCCCTTTTTGGGATTTATAGCGTAAATGGTATGTATGAAATTATGAAGTTTTTGAATAACCCTTCCACCGATCACCTCTATGTTACAATAGCTTTTTGGATGTCATATGAAGCGACCAAGTAAAGCAACACCAACAGTAACAACAAATTAATTAATTTATTTATCTCTTTCTTTTTTTCATATATTTACCTTTTCTTCTATCAACTTCAAGAACAGTCGAATTAATGTTTTATCATCAGGATCAGCCAAAGCCGTCCACTGCTGGCCGCAGACCTTCACTAAAGATTCGCCCATTCTTTTTTAAGGCGACTAACGCCTGATTTCTGAATTGAGTATTCAAGCTGAGAACGACTTAAGTATCATTTTGTCTCATTCAGTTGTTAAGATTTCAATGCGACAGAACGATACTTAAGTTGTTCTCAGCTGGAATACTCAATTCAAAAATCGGTCGCAACGCAAGGTACTGTGAGAAATAAAGTAACATAACGTAACATAAACGTTCACGCCGTTTATCCCCGAAAGGGTTCGCAGAGGTACCGATACTTCTTAACAACAAGTGACAGCGCTACCTAGTGTCCAAAGTAGGTACCCAAGTTTTGCTTAGACAGTGTGCTCACGTGATAAAGGCAAGCCTATCGCCGTTTTGTACGAATATACTGTCACATGACTAAGTACAACAAGGCCATGTGGGTTTCCTCACGATGTTTTCCCTCAACGTTAACAACCATGATAAATTAACCACACATATGACTTTAGAAAAGACAAATTGGTGTAGGCCCGACCCTGGATTTCAACTCACGCCGGTCTGTTTACGAGCGGGTTTTCTACCCATTGGACTATCATGTCGTCAATAAAATAATAGTAATAAATAGATAAACTATTTATATTATGTGACTCTTCAATACAAGAGTGCCCATCCAAAAAATTGGCTAGCTTAGCGCTCTTAACAATGGTAATCATAAGACTGGACTAAGTCCAATGGAACATTGGCACTAACTTTATACACCAGCCACCCGGCCTTACCAATGATGTTGAACCTATCTCACTTTCGAAGGATGAATGCTTATCACGTGATAGGCCTCACGTGGCCGCGTGGGTACAGTGTCCAAGCAAACCGAGAGTAATATGAAAAGCAGGTGACCACCCCTTCCGGCATTAAGACGTGAACGTTTAAGTGCTAAGTCTTGATAAACCAGTGCCCCTATCTACCCCCGAAATCTTGTGCCCCATAAAATTATTATGAACATCACGAGCCACGCACACCAAAGCACATCTGGCCGCTATCCATGTACACACACGGCTGCAGTAGTGTGCGTGAATGCATCGCAACCAGATCTGCATAATATAAAAACATACGTATAATATAATATAAAGTATATTATGAAAACAGGTTACTACGCGACTTATGCTGCCTTGGTACTTTGGTTCTTATTTTTGAGACGTTTTTAATATATGCAGATTGTTTGAATTTTAAATCTTTGAAATTGTACCTATTTGCCGTTATTATAAATACTAGTTGACCGCCCCAGCTACGCACGGGGAGCGTTATTTTTCGAACTCTTTATCTTTCTTCTATCACTTCTCTACAGCCTGTAGTACTCCTGAATGTTGTAACTTTCTTAATTCGAATGATTTTTCATGACCGGATCATTACATTACCGGAAACAAACTCTCAAACTTTACCTCTTTAGAGATAAGAGCTGTATATTGTCGCTTATCATAGCACTACCCTATTTCTTCCCGTGGGTGTTCCTAAGACACAACAAAGGGTATATTTTAAAGTGATTTTGGAGTGACGAGGTTAGAGACCCATCACCAAAAACCTTTACTTTTTAACCTTTTCCCCACTGAACTTTAAAAATTGGCTGAGAGGAATTTCTTATTCTGAGGTTCTGGCTACCCCTTTTAGATATTTATCCGAGAGCATATGTATGTATGTATGTATTTTTTATACTTTTGACTTGTCTTTCAATAATGAATCAAGTACCAAGACTCAGTTAACCCAGTATATACCGGCACGCAACATTATGCTATGCGTGCGGTATCCAGCTTATCTACATCTGTCAACCGACCACCTACACACACATACACACACACACATACACTACGGTATAGCTGTGCTCTTTATTCATTACTTTCGTATGGTCGGTTAAAAGGTTGTGTAAATAGGCATGTATGGAAAGGTTGATGGATGTAAGTGGAACTTAAGAGTTGGACAGGATCATACAGTGGCGATCGATAGTCTCTGCCTACCCTTATGGGGATGATTTGAGTGTATGATACATATAAATCTAATGTATCAAATTCACATGTCACAGTATTTCTTACCAAACCTCTCCGAGACGACTGAACCGATTTCAATGAAGTTTTGCATAACCATTCGGTAGGTCTGAGGATAGATTTACAGCTACTTTTTATTAAATAAAGGGTTATCCACCCTTAACATTTTATTTTTATTTTATACTTTCTTACTACTGAAACCCAACCCATTTCCACAGGCTCTATTTCACTATTGCCCTTTCAACCTTTAAAAGACGATGAAGGGTTGTTGATTATTAAAGCTCTGTTGACCCCTATTTGAGAACTAAAACCGTGAGTATATGTAGAAAGGTAGATCGGAGAGTGTGCGTGAGTTGCGGTGTGAATAATAACATACTAACTTTATGTTCAAGTCGTTAAATGTGACACACATACAACAACACAACACACACACAAAAAAAAACGGCGATATGTTTGCCCCCTATCACGTGAGTACACTGTCCAAGCATAACGTGGGTACTCTAAACACCAGGTGACAATGTCACGTGATGTTCAGAAGTATTAGTACCTCTGCCAACTCCTGCAGGGATATCCGGCGTGAACGTTTAAGTTTTGAAACCTTATCAAGTAATATTAAGATAAGATTGTTATGTTATTTAAGGTGATAAGATCATAAAGGGAGTGGTGATATATTTTATCTATAAGATTTGTATCCTTGCTTAAAAGCCTTGTAGTGTTGGCTAAGAAAAGCACTAGCCATTTCTTGCATCGAGTTGGGTACAAGACAACTAGGGTGGGGCTTTTAAAATGGTTCAAAAAAGCAGACAACTGAACTTTCGAGAATAGAAGAGCCTGGATCGTATAACGTGGTGATCGATAGTCTCTACCTACCCCAATATAAACTAATGGCATGCGATTATGAATGTCTGTTTATTTATATATATTTAGAAACCTACGTACATACATATACTCACGGCTATAAATCCCTAAAAGAGGTAGCCAGAGCGAAGGAATAAAAAATTACTCAGCCACTTTTGGAAAGTTGAGTGGGGAAAAGATTGTAAAATAAAGGTTGTTGGTGATGGGTCTCCAACCACATCGCCCAAAAATCCCTTAAAAGCCCCAATACCGTTAGTCGCCTGTTACGTACACCCACCGGCAGAAATGAGGTAGTGCTAATTACACAGAACCTATCCGTCATTTTTCTATGTTTTATTCCGAGAGGTAGAAATGGATTACTGCTATTCTCTATACAAGACTTTGTGATTCATTTATTAAAGTTCTAAACGCTGAAAAAAGTTCGTAAGAAAACTAAGTTATACTTAGTAATTTCTCAGATTTTATTATACTTAGTCTTACTCAATTACAATACAAACGACCCGTCTTTAGTGTCCCAAAAGCTAATACCAATTATAGGCGTATCTCATTTTTTATTACGTGCATGTACTAAATTTAATGAATCAATAGTAGATTTAGATATTTTCGATACAAGCACTACAAGAGTAAGAAAATTATTAACTAATTTACATTTCGGCCAATAATTTCTACACTAACCTCAACATTAAAATTATTTAATTTTTTACCTAAATTTTTTAGTTCTGTAAGTATTATGTAATTTTTCTATAGGTGAAGATTTGTAAATGGCATTGTGTATTCATAATTAGTATTATATTGTTTGTATTACTCTGTTAATCTTCCTTAGAAAATATATAAAATAAATAAATAAATAAAACAAGTAAATGCCCTGTCCAAAAAGTGGAAACCTAAAAAAACAATTGCCAAAATGTCACAATGATTAGAACAAAATTTTGAAAAATACCAAAAATAAGTACTAGGGTACCATAAAGTCGTTGGGGATAATTTCACTCTTGTATAAACCAAATCACGTGACAAAGAATACAAACATGGAATCCACGTGGTATTGTATCTGTAAATTCATAATACTAGATAAAGTTTATCAAAATATTTTGAATTCCTACCATTCTGTTCTAGAACCTAGATTGATAACATTTAGTTGAGTTTACAAAATACTGTCATTTCTATCACTACACGAGTATATTGCGGTTAAACTTGCCTTAGTTATATCCTCACGACTAAAATTTTAACTAGGGGCAGGTAGAGCTTCAGAATCGAAAAAAAATGTTAATTCATTTTGGAGAAAATATTAAATGATGGTTATAAAAGGAGCGCTCATCTGCATCTCCAAAAATCACTTAAAATGCACAATAAAGCACTCACTTTGTGCTCGCAAAAGCACAATAAAGCACTACTTCCGGTACAATAGCACTACTCCATATCGTCATCACCTTTTGCCTTTTTAAGGCCTGGGTATACTCAATGCTCTATACCCAAAAAAGAAGTATTAAAGAAGTACTCAGCCATTTTTGGAAGTTGAGACAGGAAATTATTGTAGTATAAAGAAAAAATCGTGATGAATGTCCAGTCCCATCCTTGCTCTTAGTCGCCATGTAAGAGATTAGTTAGTGGTATTCCGAGCCGACACTACACAGAAAAGTGAAAAGCAAAATGGAGTTGAAATTACAAATAGTTTGTGATAAATTACCCAAAAATCATTTAAAAAGCCCTAAGAATCTTGTCGAATTAAAGAAAATAGGGTTGCGCTATTCAAAGCTGAAAATGCATTTCCAAAGCCGATTTGACCTGAATAAGATGAACATAAGATGAAATATATATCTAGGCTAAAAATGAATCAGAAAATTTTAAAAGAATGCATATTGAATTTAAAGACCAAAATATACTTAAGCAAGAATAACATGTTAACCATTCTGTCTACCTAGTATTGAGAATTAGTCGTGATTATAAATAGCAGTATAGTATAATATATAAGTTCTAAAATATAAAATATAGTAGGCCCATACAAAACTTACTGTTATCTCACCATATCCTTCAGACAAAACGGATATAAAGTGCCGCATTTATTATCTCAACATTCTCGAACATTGAAATACCGTACTTTATGAACGTTAGGCTTCCCCTTCCATACTATTGTTACGATCTGCTCATAAAGCTACAAAGTTTCACTGCATGAATATTCTACCTCTGGTATAAACTTTACACGCTTATATCTCTGCAATGAAACAATATTTAGAAATGATATTTATATCAGTAGATAGCTAAGAAAATCTAAAATTTTTCTATATAAATATCTGAACAAATAATTTTAAAATAAACCTAAAAATAAGCAATAATAAAAGTATTTCTTATCTCTCTGGCTTGAATTTTAAATGCCGTCCTTTATGCGCGCGCAGGGTTATGTAGTACCGTATTTGGTTGTATGAAGTTTGTAGTCGAGAAACTCGGTACTTGCTGAGTCTCCAAGCAACCCTTCGTCTTATTCTCTGTCCTTGTCTTACGCGACTGTGGGCTGCGCTGCTCTGAGAAATAAACATATTTTTATACTGAGATGTGTGGAACTAAGCTAAGATATGATTTATTTATTGTTTCGTTGGTTGTAGAATAGTTTTATTTTGAAGTTTATCAATTTCATTCCTAGGTTAGGAATAACATACGGATGAGAATGTTAGGGAACTTAATACATTATACATTGTGCCGTGTAGTGTATTCAGTAATTTAGTTTTCATTAGTCCGTGCGTTTCCTGGCGGTGACTGAAAATCAGTGTTATGAGCACTTACTCACAACGATAATGCTGAGTCAGCCGCCAATTTATTGCTACGCAGGGTATGGCTTGTTACAATAACTTTTAATGTTAACTCTTGTTTTTAAAATCTTGTTATTTATATTTATGTTTTTTTGTTTAGTTTTTATTAAGTTTATTTTTTAATGTTTTTAGTTATATTGTTAACAGTGTAGCAAAGAATAAATGTGTTTCTTATCTTATCTTATCTTAGTGCTGTCTTAGCATGTAACGGGGCTTGTTTATGTGGTTTTTGGGCGATGTAGTTGAAGACCCATCACCAATGATACTTTATTTCTACCATTTTGCCTATCAACTTTAAAATGTGGCTGCAAAGTTTCTAGCTTTCGGCTACCCCTTCGTGGGATTTATGCCGTGAGTATACGTATGTGGCCAGGCCATAGAGTTACTTTGCTTGTAGACATTGATTACAGATTATCTTAATTCAAAAAGTAATGTTAATAATTTTATAAACTTTATTACAAAGCTTTAATAACATTGACCAGATTTGGTTTCGGGACATACCTCTACGTCACCATTTGAAATAGATAAACAAAAGATTCATATGGTTGCCCATATACAGGTGGTTGATTTATGATAGTAGTAAGCCATGAGAGCACATATGGGCATTATAATCAAACTCTAGTCGTATATCGAATTAAAAACTGTTACTGTAAAAAGTTCCGCCATTCCCCTCGTCAAGACATCGTTAGTTATAATAGTTATCACAATAATCGTAAAATCACTAAGGATATAAGAAACCTTATAATATTCGCTGTGTAGTGTCGGCTTAGAATAACACTACCCCATTTCTACCGGTGGGTGTACGTAAGAGGCGACTAACGGTATTGGGAATTTTAAGGGATTTTTGGGCGATGCGGTTGGAGACCCATCACCAACAACCTTTATTTCACCAACTTTTTCCCACGCAACTTCCAAAAGTGGGTGAGGAATTTCTTATTCCCAAGCACTGGCTACCCCTTCAAGGGAATTATAGCCGTGAGTATATGTATGTATGTATGTATAATATTCGTTGCTGAAATATATTATTATTTTAAATTAGAAAACATCAGAAGTCGCGTAACAAGTATTTACATTAGGATTGTTTGACCTTATAATTATTTGCCAGTTAAAAATGTCTTTGCAATTAAAACGTAGAGCGTTAATTTCGTACAATAGTTGTTCAAACATTAAATAATAACATTTCATCCACCAATTAAGTAATTATTTGTATACTATTTAATCGATATCTAGATATTCCGAAATAATTTGTCAAGAACTTAATTTACTCATATTTCTAAAAGCTATAACGTTTTATTTCCTATTTCATTCCATTTTTTTCAAGCTCAGCTACCAAACCAGTGGAGCACCATCCTTACGTCAGCAACAACGTCCCGGGCTGCTACCTACCCAGCGCTATACCTAGCTATACTATACGACGCTATACTTGCCCACTTTGAAATATCGCGCGCGGCACGAATAATGGAGTAAGCGGAATTTAGTTTATAATATATTTAATTTTAAAATTATTATTAGCTGGAGCTTCTTAAGACTAGCTTTTTTGAGTGTAGATGGTGGTAGGAGAAGTTCATGCTACGAATGTAGTTGTAGTCTTTACAAGGAAGTATTGGTAGAGACGTAATATTCATGGGGAACCACAAAAAATAAACAAAAAGTCCAAATCAAGATAAAACCGGTTACACACGAAGATTGATTGAGCTGTTCACATTGACAGTAACCACTGTGATGTGCTTACTGTAATTGGATAATATAACTGCGTTCGTTGGATATTTTTTTGTAGAAAAATACTTACATCTTAAAATAAGTAATGCCGTGTTGTGCCGGTTTAGAATGTCACTACCCCTTTCTACCCACGGGTGACGTAAGAGGTGACTAAGAGTATGGGGCTTTTTAAGTGGTTCTTGGGCGACGCTTTATTTATACCATTAACTTCCAAATGTGGCTGAGGAGTTTCCAACTCTGAAGCTCTGGCTACCCCTTTTATGGATTTATGGCCGTGAGTATACGTATGTATATATTATAAAATAAGAATTAAAAAGGCGGTTACCTCCTTTTCCGTGGCAGGAGTGACAAGCTGTCTAGAAGCGGGCGCCTTTTTACATCAAGAGCCCATCCGTCCGACAGAAAAACAAAAAGACCGGATTTATATATATTTTTTATTATTTTATTTATTCCCTTTTATTTCAGCATTTTATTTGGCAACATTTTTTGCATATTGCCTCGTACTCGCGGGTTATTGTTTTTATATCGACAACCGCTTTGCGATATGGTATTGTCTACGCAAAAAGTTTGTGCTGGTAGAAGACGAACTTTTTTCGTGGAACTCAAACTTTGGAGGGATCCGATTTCTTTTTCTGTAGTTGTGTAACTTGTGAAGTTTATGAAAGGATTTTTCTATTTTTATACAATTCCTTTTGCGTACTTGCTAGTTGGGTGTATGTGTTTACAATTTACAAAAAATGAATTAAATTTTGCATGGCTGTGTTATGTCGGCTTAAAATAGCACTACCCTATTTCTACCAGTGGGTGTTCGTAAGAGGCGTCTAAGGGTATTGGGGCTTTATTATACAATCTTTTCCCCACTCAATTTCCAAAAGTAGCTGAGGAATTTCCTATTCTGTAGCTCTGACTACCCCTTCTAGAGATTTATAGCAGTATATGTATGTATTTATTTTTTGTGTACTTTTTTGTGCTTTTTCCAGAGTCTATATTCATTCTACTTCCAAAAGTGGCTCTGGCTTCTCCTTTTTGGGTTTTATAGCCGTGAGTAGAGACTATATGTATGTTATTTCGATAGAAGATAAAAGAAGAAGATATATCAATCTACAAGTTCCATCCTAGCCTGTTAATATTACTTAGTCAAATAAACTTGTCTCACGTAATATTCATTATTCTTCCGCCTTTCCGTACATCTTGCCTTCATTTCACTCCCTTTAATACATGTTTACTCCATGACATACAATTCTCTTTTACTTATTGAATCACCACTTTATTTCACCATCTTTTCCGCACGCAACTTCCAAAAGTGGCTGAGGAATTTGTAATTCCCTTGCTCTGGCTACCCTTTCAAGGGAAGAAAGGGATAGCTGCCTTAGAATGTCACTACCTCTTTCTACCCACAGGTGTCATAAGAGGCGACTAAGGGTATGGGGCGATACGGTTGCAGACCCATCACCAACGATACTTTATTTCTACCATCTTGTCCCCTATCCACTTCCAATTGTGTGATGAGTTTCTAGCTCTAAGACTCTGGCTAACCCTTATGGGATTTATGGCCGTGAGTATACGAGTGGGTATGTATGTTATAACACCCTGACATATTGGAACAGTATGATTAAGTTTCATTCAACCACCACCGATATCAGATTAGTTTTATATAAAGATGAATTAAAATAAATTTTACTTTAAAGTGACTCTCATTTCCCTCCATCTACAGGATTTAGCCTTATTATAGGTTGCTTGTGCTTGGGGATACAGTAGAAAACTAACCATGAACGATACTTTATTTCACTCTATTTTCTCTCATTTTTGATTTAAAATGGCCGAGGGATTTCTTATTCCTTAGCTCTGGCTACCCCTTCTAGGGATTTATAGCTGTGAGTATATGCATGCATGTATGTTAAAATGGCTGAGGAATTCGGTATGCAAAGTTTTTTTTGGTATTTGTTAAATATTTTATTCGATAGCAAACACAAAAATAAAAGACAAATTTGAATATTTTTCGTTTAAAATGACTAATTGTAAAGTTATGAATTTTCAAAGATTGCTAAACTTTTTCTCTTAATGACGTCATCGCTGACAACAATCACGTAGCGAAATGCAAACGAAGCGAAATCTATACTTATAATAAATCTGTAGAGAGGTCAATTCTGTACATGAAATATATTTTCAAAATAACTATCAGGTGGTGATTAGGGATCGATACTGATGCCAAAAATGCAATCAGTAAAATTTTTGTCTGTCTGTCTGTCTGTCGGTTTGTATGTTCCTTATGGAAACAAAAACTACTCGACGGATTTTAACGAAACTTGGTACAATTATTCTTCATACTCCTGCGCAGGTTTTTGTATACTTTCCAGCAGAGAAGGAAAGGGGAATTTTGGGAAATTTGGGGAAAACGGGAGAAGTTACTCCATTTTTTAAGCTTCCGTCGCGTGTGCAGCCTTAATGGTTAAACTTACATAGAAATCATGTGTGGCGGAAATATTCTTCATAAAATTATCTAAAAAAAATCCTCAACAGTATATGTCTATCTTTTATGGTTGACTCACAATAACGCGTGTAATTCCTGATAGCTTAGCAGTTTGAAACATCCTGATTATATTTGTTTACTCTTACATTTGTAAACCTCTCACTCATCCCTAATTTATCAAAGGTAACATTATTACCTATTCAATAAAAAAAGAATCATAGAAATCGGTAGACAAACACCGAAATTATACATAAAATAAGCCATCGCGCCCGTGATCGAAACTAAATCTTTACTAATTTACATATAACATACTAGATGGCGCCAGTAGTTGCATCCTACATAACGTAATGATTTATTTTTTAGATTGTTATAAATACTTCATGGCGTTTTATTCCAAAATTTGCTATTAGACGGAAAAACTGAACCGTTCATTAAAGCGCATTCAAAATCACCAAACAACTCTGTTTAGGGAGTGCTATAAATTTAATAAATTGAAAACATTGCGCTGAATTTCACAGTGCTTGAGCAGTAACTGAAGAAAGAAACCTCAGATATTTAAAAAACAACGCTACCCGTGCGAAGCTGGGACGATCCACTAGTATTTAATAAAAATGTTGCTGATTGCAAATCTTTTCACGAATTGATAATCTCAAATGATATTATTACGATAATATATTGAACAAACCTATGATTTTTGATATTCTGCAAAAACGAATGTCTTTGAAATCACTTTGAAACTTAAACACTGGTACAGTTTTTGATAAAAAAATCGTCATTATATCTGTATGATTTAATTTCCAGAAAATATTGTTTTAAAACATAATATTTCGAAAAAGTTTTGTAATCAGCATCACTTTTGTAAAACTTTGCATACCGAATAATCGTGCTTTGGAGGGCTCGTAAAGCCATCGGTCGTTGTATTTTCTATGTCTTTTGTAAGTAGTTAATATATCTGTTTAATCGCACCAGGCCAGCGATGTGACCAGCGATGGACTATCTAACCTAATGGTCTAATAACCCTAATACATAAACATAACATAACATAAACGTTCACGTGACTTGGTCACCTGGTGTTCAGAATACCCAAGTTTTGCATGGACAGTGTACTCACGTGATAGGGAGCAGGCCTATCGCCGTTTTGTACGAATACACTGTCACATTACTGAGTACAACTCGGCCATGTAGGTTTCCTCCGATGTTTTCCCTCACCGTTAACAACCATGATAAGTTAACTTAATTTATCTAATAACCCTAACTAGTGTAGAAGCGGCTAACAGGCCAGCAGGAGCCATTTTGATGACGGCCGTGGCTAAGTGGTTAAGTGTCTAGCTGCTGGGCCCGGAGGCTGCGGGTTCGATCCCTGCTGAAGGTAACATTTATTTAATGAGCATAAATAAACATAAATCACAAAACTGAGTAGCCATGTCTTTAGACCAAGACACTCCTCAGCAATACTTGGAAGCTGTTAGGAAAAACGATGATAGAAATAAAGTATCGTTGGAGATGGGTCTCCAACCGCATCGCCCAAAAAGCACTTACAAAAGTCCCATACCCTTAGTCGCCTCTAACGACATCCTTGGGTAGAAAGAGGTGGTGATATTCTAAGCCGGTACTACACGGCCAAATTATCCTTACTCAACAATACTCACTGCTAAAAATCGTAAACGGTACAGTAAGGTTGAGAATGTAGCAGTTCCTCAGCCACTTTTAGACGTTGGTTTCTAGCCACATCGAAATTCGACTTTCGAAGCCACACAAGAATCACTTAAATTGGTTAGTGCTATCCTGAACCGATACTCAGTGGCAATTCTCACCACCAAACACTGTGTGCATTAGTACCTCTGCCATCCTTTCGGAAATATACGGTGTTAACATTGTATCGTATAACGAAACTTATTTCCCAAAATGTATAAATAGAGTGACCAGCAGTGGTTGACAAAACGCACATGTTTGAAAATGGAACGAAGCCAAAACTACTCTGTGAACAGTACATCTTAATGTTGGCAACACTTGGGCTGGCAATATTGCTTTCACTTGAACTATGAAATGGTGTTATTTTGGTAATACCTGTTCAAGCTGGATACGCAAACACGAACTCAAACGTTCACGGCGTATATCCCCGAAGGGTTGGCAGAGGTACTAATACTTCTGAACAGCACGTGACATTGTCAAAAACCTATATGGCTTGAATCGATTAATCTGATAATATTATTTTTATCATCAACACATCATAATCAAAAAATCACTTAGTTTTCATTGCATACTTATATAGCATATACAGAGACTATCGATAGCCACTTAATACATCTATATCAACATTATAATTATTTAATTTTTACCTCAATCTTTTAGTTTTGTAAGTATTATGTAATTTTTCTATAAGTGAAGATTTGTAAATGGCATTGTGTATTCATAATTAGTATTATATTGTTTGTATTGGTCTGTTAATCTACCAAAGAAAAAAAAATATCTCTCTCTCTCTCTATAGTTCTTTGACCACTAACTATTTCTGGCCGATTCTATGCCATCACACATAGTGAAGATAGATACTTAGACAATTTTAAAACGACTTATAACATATATTTATCATTTAACTACGCATTTTATTCGGAGCCAGTCTTGTCTTTAATACAATGATTTTTGCAAGCCTATATTATCCCAGATAGACTCACCATGTAAACCTTAAAAATTTCAAACATTTACGAAACTGCCAACAAAAACTGTATCGCTTGACAACATGGCGTGACTAACCCTTTAATAAATAAAACAGCTTTAAAATATTCACCTCATGTCCCTTCACGATAAAATCTACACAAAAAACCCGTCAATTTCCCAAAAATAACCCCTTTACCCTATCATTACCTTACCTAGGTCCATGGCAAATTAAAATTAAAAGTGAAAAAAAGCGGCCATTTTGTCTGAGCCTTACGTCAAAGTTAAAAGTATGGCGGGAAATGTCAAGTAGACTGGTGTTTTGATGTTAAGATAACAAACAACGTATTATAAATTGGTCTGTCTGTCTGTTCGACATCGGCACGCCATGCAAAAAACACTGAAATGTAAAGTTGATCATGCAATGTATTATTTGAGAACTACTTTTTTGTGGATGAGGTAGTTTATTCTTTGCATTTATTCGGAAATATATTTTAGGTTACTTAGAAATAATTGAGGGTTCAGTTATTTCAACTTGAATGGAAATAAAAAATAATTAATTTTTTTTCTTTTTTATTAATATAATTTTTATAGAAAAAACATACATACATATACTCACGGCTATAAATCCCTTAACGGGGTAGCCAGAGCTTTGGAATGAGAAATTCCTCAACACTTTTGGAAGTTGATTGGGGAAAAGATGGTAATAATAAATGTTTTTGGTGGCGGGTCTCCAGCCACATCGCCCAAAAATCACTTAAAAAGCCTTTACCCTTAGTCGCCTCTTACGATCACCAACGGGTAGAAATGGGGTAGTGTTATTCTAAGCCGACACTACACGGCAAACAATAAACAATATAGAAAAAAACAATGCAAATACACGAGAAAGAAAACTTGGTGAAAGTTTATACGAAAATTACGCAGCCGGAATAGAGATTGCACACGTTGCACACTTATCGTCTTATACAAAAGTGCATCAATACACATACATACATACATATACATATTCTCACGCCGTTAGTTCCCATTGGGGTAGGCAGAGACTATCGATCGCCACTTTGTACGATCCTGGCAAACCTCTCTAGCTTCATCCACATGCATCAATATATTTCAGAAATTTAATTAGGCATGCAAAATACATTGATTTGCAAAACGATCATGGATGATGTGTTTCCATTCAGATCACACCAACTTTCAATAACTAAAGTACTCTCATATATTTTTACGCCTATTACGATTACCGCGGGACGAGTTTGGATAATGTAATTTTCATCCTCACTATTGCCATACTCACAGGGTACATTCCGTGTACATTAAAATTCTTGCCTACTTTATCTTATACCATTCGTTTTCATCTTTTGGTGTTCCTATTGGAAAAATTGTCAAACATTGCTGCTCCACTTATACCTACTGTGATGATATAATAACCCATAGAGCGTTCTTCCATAAATGCGTCGGCTTAAATAAACAGTAAAAGAATTATTCAAATTAGGCCAATACCTCCTGAGATATTCTGAGATATCAAGAATACACTCTTCAGCTGTAATATTAGTTTATTTTATTACCTCTTTGTTTTCAGTAATTTTATTCATAACTAGTCACGTGATATTACGTTGATGTAACGTGACGATGAGGCGATCGTTACATTGTATTCTGTTACAGAAATAATTTCTATTCAACTCTAACGTTCACGCGCCGTATTACCAAAGTATAAGTATATACATACATACATATACTCACGGCTATAAATCCCTAGAAGGGGTAGCCAGAGCTAAGGAATTAGAAATTCCTCAGCCACTTTTGGAAAGTTGCGTGGGGAAAAGATGGTAAAGTAAGGTTATTGGTGATGGGTCTCCAACCGCATCGCCCAGAAATCCCTTAAAAGCCCCAATACCGTTAGTCGCCTCTTACGTACACCCATCGGAAGAAATGGGGTAGTGCTATTCTAAGCCGACACTACACAGCTAAGTATAAGTATATATGTATAAAGTATAAGTATATACTATAAGTATATAGTATACTATTCCCAACGGGGTGGCACAGGTACTAATGCTTCTGAAAATTACGAGACACGTCACTCGGTGTACAGTTTACCTCGTTTTGCTTGGACAGTGTACTCCAATTGCTTAGTACAATTTACTGATACGGGGCAGGCCTATCGCCGTTTTATACGATTACACTGTGTCATTACTAAGTACTCGTACAACACAGCCATGTGGGTCTCCTCACGATGTTTTCCTCACCATTAACAATAAGTTATATCCATATACCTATTCCAAAACCCGACGCAGAAATCTAAATATGCAAAAATGATTCTCAAATTGGAAAACTGTTCTCCCTTTTCTATCATCTCATTGTTTTAAAGACCGCTTCAAAATTTGAATCAAGAAGTATTATTGTTTTACATCAAATTTGTCAATGAAATATATGTGAAAGCCTAACAGGTAGTTTTTAATATATTCCTCTGTGGAGGTATTGCAAGGGGGTGGGAGGCTATTTTTCATTTTGCTCATTATAAAACAACCCTTTACTGTTTGCTGGGGTAGCGTTGGCAAAACAAAGCCAATTTTTTTGAGTAATATTCATAAACTTTTTTATTATATTTTGAACATATTTAGCACGCAAACATACCTCCATCCAACTCAATTACTTAAGCCTTAAGTAGCCTTTAGGTGCCTTTGGGAAAGGATTTTTCTATTTTGAGCTGTCAATTCATGTCGACAAAGCTTAGGTTAAACTCACGTTTTCAGAGTCTCTATCTTTTATTATAAGAACTAGCAGATTTTATTTTATTGTAATTTAAAATGTGGCTTTGGTAACTTCTTTCTCAATCATCTATACATACATACATACATACATATACTCACGGCTATATTTCCCTAGAAGGGGTAACCAGAGCTAAGGAATTATAAATTCCTCAGCCACTTTTGGAAGTTGAGTGGGGAAAAGATGGTAAGAATAAAGGTTTTTGGTGATGGGTCTCCAACCGCATCGCCCAAAAATCCAATAAAAAGCCCCAATACCCTTAGTCGCCTCTTACGACACCCGTGGGTAGAAAGGGGTAGCGACATTCTAAGCCGGCACTACACGGCAATCAATCATCTATCTACTAATAAAAGTTCCGTCAATATTGTTTTATCCTTTTAAAATTAGCTGATACGCACGAACAGATTGTTTTTAAAGTAATTATTTACTTGGTAATTTAATTACATTAATATGCAGTAAAAAGTATTTACATGAATTAAAAGGCCTTTTCATTTATGCTATACATTTAAATTAATTTGGATATATATATTTTTTAGTAATGCTTTTCTGTAGATATCATATAATTGTCAAAAATGTTAATAAATATAATCACATTGTCAATATTTATAGTTGTATACCCGCAAGGGTCAAATGTGTATGGATACAATTGTACAATAGAAGATCTATGTAAAATACACCCACATTTACGACTAAATAAATGGTTTTAATGGTTTTTTTTACCAATCTTATTTATTTATGTAAAATAAACTTCTGTTGCTATCGCTACTGAAGTTGGCGGTACCCTAAAGTACCCTCTGCTCCAGCCCGCGGGCATTTTTCATCGGGACTTGATTAAACTCACCCCTACTATCGTACATCATTCATATCCTGAGGTAAGCAGGGACTGTCTAATTGTAGTCGGAGTAAACATTTACTTAATCACTAAGAACAGTTACACATGTGAATTTAAAAAAATGGCTAAGTGCGGGTCAGATTCGCGTGAGGGTTAATGTAGCCAGGAATTGTAACAAAAGTTAGAACGAGTAATATTTTAATCCTAATTATGAATGCGATTACAACGTGTCGAATGTAAGTTTGTATGAAATGAATAATGTTTATTATAAAAAAAAGGATTCTAGTTTTTATTTTGATATAGAAATACAGAGTTGACATTTCAGATTATTTAATAAGTTATTTGGTTGATCACTGACTACAGGAGGTTTTCTCTCCTAACAATGAACTTACATAAATAATAATTTGCAAAAACTCAATGTCTTCTTTATAAATCTATACACCTATTATTTGATTAGAAAAACACTTTTAATCCATACATCGATCGGAAGCTTTTCTTATCTTTCTTTTATTAAAATTTTGGAGTGGTCCTAGAATTTAACAATTTGATGTCAACTGTGTAGTCACAATACATATAGTCACGCCATTATTTTCCATTGTAGTAAGCAGAGAATGTCGATGCCACTTTGTACGATCCTAACATAAACCTCTCCAGTAGTCATAATATTGGAAATAAATTATACTTACTAGTCTTGCTGAATAGTGTCGACTTAGAATAGCACTACCCTATTTCTTCCCATGGGTGATTGTAAAAGGCGACTAAGGATATCAGGGCTTTTTAAGTAATTTTTGGGCGGTGCGGTTGGAGACCCATCAGCGAAAGCATTTATTTTACAATCTTTTGCCCACTTAACTTCCAAATGTGGCTGAAGAATTTTCTGAATCTGAAGCTCTGTCTCCCCTTTTAAGGATTTATAGCCGTGAGGATACGTACGTGTTATTACTAAAACCGTCAACTTTACGGTTGGTCCCAGGACACTTCTTATGATGATATTGGATCCTTGTATTTGTGAAATAATTGTACTCACTTACCGTGCCGACACTACACAGCAATATTCATATATGTTACTCATATAACATTAGACAGAGGTGTACTGCAGGCCCGAATCAGAGCTATAAATCTACTGTGTAGTATACTCACTTTTTAGCTTTTGCGTTAAGCGCAATGAACACTGATCCCGCCGGCCGCCGACATTTCCCGGAGGTACAACCCGGAGGCCTGTGTTGAAAGAATTAATAGAATATGTTTCACCTATAAAAGTATAAAAGCTAGACCGCCGACATAAAGTTTCCGACATATGTCGGCGGCCCTGGGCTTTTTGTGTATTGCGTTAAACGACACTCGCGCGAAGAAATGGGCTAGGGCTATTCTAATCCAACAACTCATACATGTTTTTTACATTAGACAGTAATATATGACCTTTTTAGCTTCTTAGTACTGATTAAATTGATTCAGTTACATTACTAAACCATTAGAGCAACATTGTAAAGAGACAAGTTTGACAACATGTCAGTTAAGAATGCTATGGCGCGAATTTGAAAGAAGTGAATGTGTTGAAAAAATATAATTCGGAATTTCTCCGGACTTATGAACCAATCACTAAATTATGGTGCGGTTTATTCGGCTACTTTTGTAGCTAATAACTGAAAAATATGTAGGTTTGACTGAATCGAGTCTCCACTTTGTCTTTATCTCAAAATGTATAGTTGAATTAATAACAGATCCAATCTAAACTATGAGGGATTACTTTGAAAGCAAACCAACATTTTATACACAAAAATAAGATATGAGGGGCATGCCAAAAGAAACTAGATACTCTTTTCTCATTTAATTGACACTGGCAAGCTATACACCATCTTATAGGCTGGTTTTTTATTGACATATTTGAATATAGCACACACTTGTTTTATTTATTTTTATTTGAATGAGCATCATTTTTCCGAGAATCTGGCGGGAATTCACTTGCAACAATGGAGCTCAGTCGACATGATTTTCGCGCTATGATTTATTATGTATGACTTTAAAAAATGTTTGAAGCCTCAAGAATGTTTTGAACTTTTGGCTTCTACTTTTGGTGAGTCTGCTTGTTCCCGAGCAACAGTATTCAATTGGTTTGCTGAATTTAAAAGAGGACGGGGATGTCTCGAAGATGAAGCGAAGACAGGACGGCCGCCAACCGCGGTCACGCAAGAAAACGTTCGTGCAGTCGAAAAACTTATTTGCGAAAACCGACGAATTATATTATGTAGAGCTAGAGCGAGGACTAGGAATGTGATCAGCAGCAATGCTAACCATAATTCACGACCACCTCTCTCTGTAAACGTTGTTCGAGATGGGTGCCGCACAAACTTACCGATGAGTAGAAAGACCGTCGGGTGGATTGGTGTTCCACGGACGGAGGCGAGAAAAAAAAACGTATATGATATACTGACTGGTGACGAAACATGACTATATAACGAATCAAAGCGACAGTCGACTGTATGGTGCTTTGAGGACGAGCCAACTCCAACAAAATGTCGCCGTGCACGAAGCACACAGAAACAAATGGTCGCCTCGTTTTTCTGCAAAACGGGTCATATTGCTACTGTTGTGCTAGAGAATGAAAGAACGGTGAACTCCGAATGGTATGTGACAGTTTGTGCTCCAACAGCAATATCAGCTTGGTGTGACAAGCGACCTAAGTCAGGAATCCGGCACCTTCTCTGGCACCACGACAATGCGGCGCCGCACACGTCTGCCAAAGCACTAGACTATTTCAACTCGAAAAATGTGTAAATTCTCCCTCACCCGCCATATTCCCCTGACCTAGCGCCTTGTGATTTTTACTTGTTTCCAAAAATCAAAGAAAAACTAAAGGGGAAGAGGTTTGAAAGCAAAGAAGATGCGCTGGTTGCCTATAATTTCGAGATTTCTGAGGTATCTAAAGAAGAGTGGTTACAGGTATTTTCCAATTGGTTCAGATGTATGGAAAAGTGTATACGTGCTCAGGGTAAATACTTTGAAAAGATCGGTGCTTGTAATAAAGAATAAAGTTTATAGTTTTTGAGTATCTAGTTTCTTTTGGCATGCCCCTCGTACACTGGACATGCGACAAATTGTCACAAGATGTTCTGAAGATATTTGCTGTGTAGTGTCAGTTTGGAATATCACTATTCCATTTCTTCCCGTCTAAGAGGCGATTTAGATTACGGGGCTATCACCAACTATAGTTCATATTACAATCTTTTCTACACCCAACTTCCAAAATTGCCATATAATTTTTATGCTCTGGCTAGCCTTTTCGGTAATTACGGTTAACATGTGTATGTACTGGATTAGATCTAACAGTGCCACTTTATATTGCTATATTTTTATTATACGCACCATATTTTATAGCATTAGTTGTACGGAAGGCACTCAATGTCAGATATTCTAAAGCAGGCAGAGATAGCAAAAACAGTATGGCGGCTTCTTTGGTCGGCCGCTAAGACATTCCGTACTATCTACACCAACTTACAACACCAATTACAACAACAATACTTAGCCTGACTTCAGATGCTTCTTTAGGGAAGGACAATGGCAGTTTTGCATTAAACTTTCATCTGCACTAGACTATATGGATATAGGTGTAGCCAGTACATCTTAAACTCTTTCTATCGTCTAAACTATTTTGCTGAAATAAATATATTTTGATAAGAGGAATAAAACAAACGTAACACGTGATAGCTCGGTGGGTAGAACACAGCTTCTCGTGCCGACAATGAGGGTTTAAATCCCGGGTCAGGCCTGCACCAATTTGTCTTTTCTAAAGTCATATGTTTGGTTAATTATTGTTAACGGCGGGGAAATCCCACATGGCTGAGATGTACTTACCTAGTCATGTGACAGTGTATTCGTCCAAAACGGCGATAGGCCTGCCCTATCACGTGGTATACTGTCCAAGCGCGATGTTCAGAAGTATTAGTACCTCTACCAACCCCTTCTTTTGTCTTTGAGTTTGAGAAATAAAACAAGATGTTCAAATAATTCATATTTATATTTCGACACTTCATTAAAGCAAGTAAAGAAAAAATACATCAGTCGCCATTCAGTAAAATTGAAATATACAAGATAAAATGCCTTAAATATTGTAAAGATCTAAAACTAAATACGCTTAAAGCTAAAATAAATACTTAAAAAAAGGCATGGAACACAAAATGGGGCCAAAAAACTTGGTAACTAATAATATTAACATTTATTTTAATTTACAAACATAACTTACATGATATAATTAAAATAATAAATATGTACTAGGGTCTCATAAGTGTGTAGAAACAAATTGTAAAGTTATATAAATTAATTCATAAGTAGACATTTCATGTGATGTTCATTGCCAATTGTAAGAAAATTATTATGCTTATTATGAGTAAAATATTATAGTAAGCTAAAAAACACAGAAAAAAACTAAATATAAAACAAAATAATTTAATTTAAAATTAACTTGATTTTTCCGACGTTTTATTTATCCTTATATTAAAACAATGCATGATGAAAAAATATGTTTGCTTATTTATTCCACAAAACTTTTTGTTTTATTATTATACACATTATATTCTTACTGACCATAAATGGTCTATTAAAAAGCCGAGATTTATCTTGATTTTGCATTCGAGTTAAGTTACTATAGTTCATTTTAACATGAATTTAAATATTAATAGCAAAAAAGATACTAAGAAAAAAATTAAAAAAAATATAGAAAAAAAGAGAATAATAAATAGGTTGTCTACTAAGTACTTAAAGTACAGAAAAAATTAAATAGGACAATTCGTTACTTATATTTAATACTTAATTTGGACAAAAACTTATTATTACGATTATATCTGACATCTTTTGTTACATTTTATACAGATGGGTAGAAAATCGAATTAAATATATAAATAAATTTGAATAAAAATTGGAACTATTTTGTGGCCTAACCTAAGTATGAGGCTTGTGAGAGTGCGTAAGTCACATGAGAAGTGAGAAACTGACAGATTGCCCAAAAAAAATCTGTCAGTATCTCACTTCTGTAATGTTGTTATAACCATATATGGAGAAGGTTTCTTTCCTTTTTTCTCTGTTACAGTATTTGTTTCTTATTATTTAACTATATATTTTTTTTGCTTTATGTATTAGTTAGTATGTAGTAGATATAAGTTACGGGTGTTGGCTGAAAACCAGCGTACTCAGCGTTTGTGTCCTGCGAGACTTGCGCTGGGTACATTTTACGCTGAGCCAAGACCTTTTTGGTATCATTACATGTTGTATCTAATTGTTAAATACTGTTTGTAATTTTGTTTTTAATACCAAATAAACATTTTACTTATTTACTTCTCACGTGACATGCTCGCTCTCACACGCCTCACGCTACGGGGGCTAAACATGACCAATTTTTACGATTAGCATAGAAACAGTGAGAAAATGAATACTCTGGTTTTAAGTCTTTATATACTGTACTCTTCCATTCCATTAGTTACATTGAAATATAATATCAACCCCTGTTCGTTTTGCTTTAAAAATTAAAACATTTCACGCGGAATTTTTGATACATATTGTTGACGAGTCTCAGAAAAGCTTTATGCCTAGTATTTTCTGGCCATCTTACAAACGGACTACATTTTATTTACAGTCTTCTTTTCAATTACAAGAATCTTTCTGCCGTGTAGTTCCGGCTTAGAATGTCACTACCCCTTTTCTACCCATGGGTGTCGTAAGAGGCGACTGAGGGTGTGGGGCTTTTTGAGTGGGTTTTGGGCGATGCGGTTGGAGACCCATCACCAACGATAGTTTGTTTCTACCATCTTCTCCCTTATCAACTTCCAAAAGTGGCTGAGGAATTTCTTATTCTGAAGCTCTGGCTACCCCTTTAAGGGATTTATAGCCGTGAGTATATGTATGTATGTTTCTGACCATCTCACTAACGGACTATATTTTATTTTCTCTCCATTTCAATTACAAGTATCTTTCTGAATTTATCTCTTTTTAAATATGTTCATGTCTTGAATTATCGAAAACAGTTTTATAACCATTTAATTATTTACCTTTTCCGTGTTGAAACCATCACTAATGTTCATCCCTTTTGAACCGCATTTACACGTATGTGTATACAAGTAAACTATAAAATTGCTTTTTCTTATGGTATAATCCAATAAAATTTCATTCCATCAGAAAACCACAAATAGCATAGAAGACTTAAATAAATAAAGTAAATAGAGCGGAAACCAAACGTAGTCCAGTACAAATCATGCTGAATAAATCCCTTAAAAAGCTGTGTAGTGTCGGCTTAGAATAGCACTACCCCATTTCTTCCGGTGGGTGTACGTAAGAGGCGACTAATGGTATTGGGGGCTTTAAAGGGATTTTGAGCGATGCGGTTGGAGACCCATCATCAAGAACCTTTATTTCACCATCTATTCCCCATGCAACATCCAAAAGTGGCTGAGGAATTTCTAATTACTTAGCTCTGGCTACCCCTTTCTAGGGATTTATAGCCGTGAGTATATGTATGTATGTATGTAAATTCCTCCAAAAACTAATTGTTAAAATACGTTGTCCGTACACCCTGATTGGTTGATTCACTGTTCTGACATTTGTTGTTCAAACATTCGCTTCGCTTAAGTCAGCGGAAATACACTGAACCACTTACGGATATTAACATTCTTCGTTTCTTCTCTATTTAGCTAAGTCCTATATGCCAAATAATAATTAATTGCATAATTAGAATGTTTTGTTCATGCAAACCTCATGTGGAGATTATAACTAATAAAGAAAGGAAAGAATTTTTTTACGTAGATTGCAGAGCGACAGGGGCGTATACCCGGGGGTCGTGGGTCCGATCCCCGCTGGTATCGAAATATTTCTTTCCTTTATTTATTAGTAGTAATTACTTCAGGAATATTTACGCTTTCAAATTTTGAAAATTAACGTCGATTTCACTTGGATAGTGCAAACGCGGCTTTATTTTACATATTTTTCTATGGCAAAACATTCTACCATAGATAACAAGGAACTTAGTCTATGGCCTCGCATCATTCGAAGAGTCCACATCACTAGAACTACTCGTGACCGACTTCTTAAGTTTGTATTCTGTTATTACTACTGTTACGCTGTTGACAGTCACCTGTGTGAGAAAAAGTAATAAGTACATTATGTCATTGCTGCTGGCTTAGAATATCACTTTTCTTTCGTTCTTCCCGCGCGTTTTGGGGATTTTAAAGATTTTTGGGCGATGTGGCTGTAGACCCATCCTTTAGTTAACTGGATTTTTACCATTAAGTTTCCAAAAATGGCTAGGAATTTTCCATTTCTTATTGCCTGGCTACCACATTTTGGAATTCATAGCCTTTATTATATTTTTGAATTTACGTAGATACAAAAAAAAAGCATTGTGAAGGCTTGTGAAGAAGGTGCACTGACGATGAATGAGTGCAGCACAGGACCGGTCGTTGTGGAGATTTTTGGGGGAGGCCTATGTACATGAATTAATAAAGTATATTGGCTATAGTATAATTGGCTATGTGGTAAATAAGTTTTTTTATATATTAACTATGATTTTAAGGGTTATTAATATGGTCACCTAGTGGTTTCCGACGAGATGAAAAGAAATACTGATAAATTCTAATATGATCCAGAGATACCAATGAGCTTGGCTACTTAGTTAAAAGCATGTTTTTCTTAGAATAAATCAAGTAGTATAAATTGCATTCCTAAAAGAGACTGAGTATTTCAATTTTCAAATTTTACCTCTATTTATTCATTAATTCTATATTTTCTCACCTCTCGAGTCTGCGCGGAACTCCGATCCACATTGGAAAGTCTTGGCGGATGTCTTCTCTTCTTCTTGAGAGGATTGGAAGATCTGGCTCGTTTCTGTGAGCTGGTAGCCGTGCCAGCCTGGGCGGCCACCAGAGCTGGGTTGAGACGCGGCTTGCGGGTTGACGTTCCTGGGTTCGTAAAAGGAAAGATAAAGAAGGGAATTGCTATGTCTAAGTTTCGCGAAAAGAAACACTTTATAGTGCGTGAAGTCAATAATTCCTGATTTATAAGACGTTATCCGTGCCACATTTAAGATGAACCAGGTACCTGGGTTCGGGGAATAAGAAGGTAAGTGGAAGACAAGATACTAAGAAGAAAATTCTTGCCTCTGATTGTGCTTCCCTATCGCATGTTTTAAGCTCTTGCTTGTGGAATGTGACACTTTATCGTGTATGCAGTTAGAAATTACTTCCTAACATTGGAATACACAGATAAACCACCTCTTCCATCAAATTTACCAGGCTACCATAGAATTCGAGGAGGTTCACTAGATCACACGTCACGGGTGGTGACAATTTTGTAGCCCGTTAGATAATACTATATAGCCTATGAGCCTCTAGTAATAATATTGATTTGAGTGAAAGCCCTATTAAGAGATAGAGGAGCGTTTCTGTGAGCTGGTAGCCGTACCCGCTTGGGCGGACTGGACCAGAGCTGGGTTGATACGCGGCTTGCGGGTTGATATTCCTGAATCGGTAACTTATATATTTAACGAAAGAGCTCGATTTTTGTCGGCCAATTCACGAAGCGATGCGTGGTCACAAAAATGAGTTATTTGTATCAATTTAAAGTGCTCATCAAGACGGTGTGCATAGCGTCGATCTTTTTTGGCTAGCTGGATTAGTTAAATTGTGAACAATTTAACAAAGTGTCCATTAGCAACCGCGCGCACGGGACGCACTCCTCTAGTAACAAAAAACGAAGGCAGAAAGTACTGCCACCATTCGTAACTCTCTATCACACCTTTCGGAGTCTCGTTCGTGGAACATGCCACTTTTACGTGCGTGTAGCCATAAATTCAAGTTCATGTGAATGATTTCACATTTTAAAGTAGAACCAGAGATTACTTCTTAATTTAGTAGAGATTGATAAACCACCAATTAATTGTAGCGAAGCTCCATTTATCCCCGACTTTTGTATTAGGCTTGTCACACAGCTCCTCCTTAATGGTTGATCCGATCACAGCCAATTTTGCACGATGGTTCAAGACATCGAGCAAAATGGGAAAGGACTGTAAACACAAATGGGACGCGCTTATTTTTTTTTTTATTATGCAGCGAAGCTACACTCAATTATTTTATTCACACCACAATTTTCCGTCGCTATTCCTCCGTGTTCACAGCTCTGTTAATTTTTTTTTATATTAATAATATATAAATATAATATATAATTTAATGTTTTTTGACATGAATTCCTCATGTGGGGATTATTACTCATAAATAAAAGATGTTATTAAAGGAAAGAAAAATTTCGACACTGGCGGGGTTTGAACCCGCGACCTTCTCTATTGTATAATATATACCGGACCGGTGGGCTAAAAATGTAACCCAATGGGTTCCTAGCAACGACCGCCGGCGCAGAGGCAGACCAAGAAAGAGATGGCGGGATGACCTGGACTCATTTCGAAAAGGTTGGAGAGAGCAGGCCCAAAGCTGGGATGAATGGAAAATCCAGGGAGAGACCTTTGCCCAGCAGTGGGACACAATAGGTTCATAAAAAAAAAAAAATACACGAATTCCTGAACTTCAATTTGGTACCGGTAACAACCAAGTAATACGTCAAAAATTCTGATTTTATTTTCTCCATAGACCTCCATTATAATTAAATCAAAATTAGATTGAAAATCGTTTCGTAAGGGCATAAGGACATAGCTGTTCCTAAAGCAAAATAAGCAGGAAAGGCAAAGCTAACAAACGGTGGAAGTTTTCAACCAATTGCTTTGCCTGACTCAGTAAAAAACAAAAAGTTTCGAAAATTGCAATATTACAAATTAACTACACATGATTGATTTTGTCCAGCTTCGCTTCAAATTCCGGCATGCGGAGCATTCATTCCCACCTAGTTAATTTTAGTGCTATATTCCTATCGTTCGTGCTTCTCTATTGTATTTGCAAATTTGTCACTTTTTCCATCGTGCAGACAGCGATTATTAATATACGGTCTTCACTTCTTATTTTATTTACCTTATAAAGATAAGGTTTATCCGAGGGGTGTAAGCATCCATATAATGATTTAGCCATTTGTACTCAGAGATCTACTAACTACAACTTAAGTTCTTAAGGATTTTAGAGCGAATGTGGAAGGTAATGTTAGTAGAGGACGGCCTCGAAAGACACACTTGGACCAGATTGAAAGTGAGCTCAAAAAGGCAGGCGTCCGAAGTATGAAGAATAGAAGAGCATGTATGAAAAGATTGATGGATGTAGACGAAGCAAGAGAGGTTTGCCAGGATCGTACGAAGTGGCGATCGATAGTCTGCTTACCCCAATGGGAATTAACGGTGTGAGTATATGTATGCATGTATTTATGATTTTTGATGGTTGAGCGATGCGACTGTGACCATCAAAACTTTCATTTATTTACAATCTTTTACGCACTGAAGTTTTTTTTATAGTTGTGTATGATAGAACACAGCCGATCCCCAAATTAAATACCTGCTTCAATTTACTTTACCACGCTATCAGAGAATCCGAGGAGGTATATTTAAATTCATACGTCGTAACAATTTGCAGCCCGCCAGAGAATAGTATATAGTTGTCTATGGGTCCCTGGTGTTTACGAGATTTATTTGAGTGTATGTGAACACAAAAACGCTTTTAGATCGAGACATATTTGCTTGCGAAGGGGTGATTTAAGGACGTATATATTAGAGTGGAGAATAAAAATAAAATAAAGTAGGTCAGAGGCATTAAATCTATATAAAATTATTTATGGATAAACGTCTTATTTAAATAAAAATTGGTATTTTTCCTGTACATTTTCACACTATTATAACGACTATTCATTATAGTGATTTAAGTCATGTTATTCATAGCACAGGAATTTTATATAACTGGTATAGTGTGAGTCTGACTCGCCCCTGCAAAATATTGCAGGAGGCATTATTTTTAAACACAAATTAAATTCACAATTCAATATCATCTAATGTTTTTTCTAACATGCATATTAGTAAATGTAAGTCATATTTCTATTAGAATAGACAGAGACTACTAGAGATTCAGGCAAACCTAGCTTCATTTACATCCATCAATATTTTCATACATGCTCGTTTATACTTCATTCTTTTTTGTAGCTTATGTTTAAGTATTTTTAAGACCAAAGGATTTTTAATATATCTTTTAGTTTAAAATACAATGAGGGCCAGGAAAGATACTATCTTTACAATAAAAGCTTATGTATTTGATATAAAACAAACTATTTTAGTTCAATGTATGGGGATGGGAAGCCAGTATCAATATTTATTTGTACCAAAATCCTACAGATTCAAAAAAACATTTGCCTATAAAGTCTCAGTATTTTTCGAAATAAATTGAAAAGAAAGAAAGAGCAATTAAATAAAAAGAAATTAGAAACATTGACACACAAAAAAAACACATTAAATTGCTGGGACATACAAACAGACAGACAATTGACATGGCGAAATTGTAAGTGGTTTTGCCAATCAACTACAAGGCTATCTAAAAAGTAAGTAAGCTCATAAATCTTGTAACCAGATGTATAGTGTAGGCTTAGAATAGCACTAATAAATGAGGAATAAATAAAGGAAAGAAAAATTTCGACACAGGCGGGGAACGAACCCGCGACCTCGGGTAAACGCCCCGACGCTCTGCCAATGAGCTACCGTGTTAATTGGCTGCCAGTGCGAAATTCTTCTATCCTTTATTTCTTTCACACGTTTAAGTAGTGTTTGCGTTTCCTACCGCCGAATTTTTTACTAATTCGGAAGGCCACTTGTCTATATTTTCAGATAGAATGCAAATGTTGAAAACGCCTAACTATCACATAATTTAAATCTTTTTGTTCATGAAAACCTCATGTGGGGATTATTACTATAAATGAGGAATAAATAAAGGAAAGAAAAATTTTATTCATTTATTAGTAATAATCCCCACATGAGGTTTTCATGAACAAAAAGATTTAAATTTGAATAGCACTACCCCATTTCTTGCCATGGGTGATCGTAAGAGGTGGCTTAGGTCTTTTTAACTAATTTATGGGCCATGCAGTTAGAGATCCATCACCAAGAACATTAACAATGTTTTCCACACTTATATTACCAAGACGGCTGGGGGAATTTGGAATTTATTATGTTCTCAGTATTATTATTTTTCATGTTTGTTTTTTAATTTTAATTTTAAGTCAATATATTTAGTTTAATATTTTAATTAATACTTTAAGTTAATTTTGAGTTATATTTATATTTAGATTTATATTGCTGTGCCCTACAGGGTCCACATTGGTACTTTTGTAAGATCATATAACATGTGGAATGCAAATAAAGAATTTGAATTTCTTATTCCAAAGCTTTTTTAGAGATTTATTGCCGTTAGTATATATATGTATGTTGTAACCAGGGATCATCAGCAGTTTCGAGGGTTTTTATGGGGTATAAAACCCTGAATATTTTAAATTAACCTTTTAAAGGAAACTTCACTGACTTGTGTGTTTGTGGAACTAGGTGAGATAGCGGAGCAAATTCATATTTTCGGGTGTTCTTTGACTGACTTCACCAAATGCTCATTGCATTATTTATGCTACAATTACAATGCAAAAAGTTGGTTAGATAAATGTTAACAATATATTGCTTTTTATTGTACTGCATATTATTGTATGTATGACTTAGCTTTTGAATTAGGTTTCTTATTGCATTGTATTATATTTTTCAAGGGTTTTGAAATTTGGCTGCTTGTCTGGTAACTGCCTGCAACCTTATGATGTTTTCACAATGTAAACTCAGAGTGAAAGATAATATTGTTAAGAGGATAAAAAAGGGAATGTAAGATTGTTTAGGCTATAGAACAGCACCTGCTCCCTCATGCTTCTGAGCGAGCAAGTGGAAGATTGTTAATAAATCAAGGTTAAATAAAGGAAAGAAAATTTTTAACACCAGTGGGGATCGAATCCGCGACCTCGGGTATGTGCCCCCATTGCTCTGCCAATTGAGCTACAGTGTCAATGGCTCCCAGTGCGAAGTTCTTCTATCCTTTGTTTCTTTTACACTTCTAAGTAGTGTTTGCATTCCCTACCTCTAATTTTTTTTTACAATATATATATATATATATATATATATAATAACCTAACTATCACATAATTTGAATGTTTTTTGTTCATGAAAACCTCATTTGGGGATTATTACAAATAAATAAAGGAAAAATTAATTATATTTCTTTCCTTTATTGGTAATAATCCCCAAATTATGTTTTCATGAACAAAAACATTCAAACAAGTGGTAGAATTTTTAATTCCATAGTTTTTGGGTGTTTAGAGGAAATGGATGAAAGTAAACCAGTGAAAGATGTATAGAGCTAAAGTCAGTAGATAGCAATATTAATCATTAATTTAAATATTAAATTTGTTGGCCTCTTGCAAAGTTTACTCAAACTCAAACCTTCACACTGTATACAAGAAATATATGAATTAATTTGTTATTATGTGATAAATATTCAATTGTTATTATTTATCAATTTCACATTCATGGATACTATTATCATGGTTATATCTAACCATATCTTATATCTATCTATCAACTATAATTGAACATTAGAATAATCTGCAATTCACGTACTTGTCAAATAAAACAACTTGTTTTTAATGAATAAAATACAACACTAAGAAATTTCAAAAACTTAACATTCATCAACTTCTTTCAGAGGTCACTTAATTTACTTGTGGAAAGAGCACAAAACATACGAAGTTAAGCATAAATTAAATCCATTGATGAAGTTAGAAGCTTGTACACACAGCTGAAAATCAATAATGTTACATACAACAGATTGTGTGAAACATATTATCGTCGAGCTGGTAAATTATTTGATTGAGTAAGCGGGGCTTATTACAATAAATCTAACTCTGGGCTTGTTACTATTGTTACGTGGCTTATAATGAACCATTATTTGAGGTTTCATAGGTTATAAATATTTCATCGATAATCGAATGTGAAAATGATTGATTGAAGACATTATAACTGTAAAATTACCTTTTCTGACGTCGCACATAGAGCATTTAAATGCTTCTGCATTATTTCTGTAAGTACAAACGCTACAATCCCAGTAATTTTCTTCAACTTTTGATGGCCTTTTGGCTCGCTTAATTGCATTCTTCTTGTCCATTTTAGCTACACTTAACACTATTTTTCACAATTAGACTATTATCATGACACTTTAAGATATCTTTTACAGTTTTTTAAGGGTAAAATCTGATTTAAATTCATTTTATTATTGTTTTCGTACACAAATGTGTACACCAATAAGCGCCATGACAGTTGTAAAATGACGTCGATAAAACAGAGCAAAAAAGCGAATATCATTGCATCTGTTTTATCGAGAGATACTATTGTTACTTCAAATTAATAGATGGCGCCCCACGAAATTATAAACTTTAAAAATTAAAAATATTAAATTAGAATATTTAGAATTCATGTAAAATCGTATGAACGATAAAAAATATTGCATTGCAGTAATTATTTACCACTCATGTATATTCTGCTACATCACACCTTCACTATGAAGTAAACTTAGTATTAAGTTGCAATTTGACGTTCAAAAAACAAAGATTTATCTTTTTACTTTGAAATAAATGATTACAGATCCACAATCTTAACTTGGCCGGTGGCGACTTCTTGCACTTCTGTCGCCATTTTGAAATTTCGGCCTGACATTGTCAGTTAGTTCTCAACTAAATAAAAATTATAAGGTGACCTACGTATATAAAAAATATCACTTTCATTAATATTTTTTGTAGTGGAAACTTTTTTTTTAAAGACAATTACTTTAATGATGTATCTTTGCTTATTAATAAACGCTTTTATTTCCAATATTCAATATAAAAAGGGTCTCGGTCAAAATGGGCGTAACACCAACAGCGTTAAAATATATTTTATGTGAAAGCTAATGATCATAACTTAATTTTATACTATGACGGCGATTACCCAAACAACCGGAGAACAGAGATATTCAGTGATGTTCAAACGCATAGAATCCAAAACAATCGCTCACCGCAGAGACAACACGGACAATATCGTGCAGTACTAGGCAAAAGATATCAATCTATTGGTTGGTAACCTAACGAATTACTGCATTCCATCCCTTTCTAATGTCTCTCACTCAGGTACCGAACAAAGAAAGCGTGCGTACGCGTCACTGCGCGTCAGTTAGACATGCGCATAACGCTTCAGTGAAAAGAACTTAGTTCATTTAGTTCCTTCACTTAAAAGAACTACTTCGCGAATGTAGTCCACTTCGTTCAGCGGCTCATTAGGCTCCTTCAGAGCCGTTGGACTAAATGAACTGCAGAACGAATTGGACTAAATGAAGAGATTGAGTTGGAAAGATGAATAACTTGCGGTTCTCGCGTTCTCGTATCTTTCTTATAACATTCGCTAGTTCGCGAATGAAAAAAATGATGCTTTTGATAATGTTTAATGAGTGAGTCCCATATGTTGTATTACTTGTATTTAATTTTGCAGAAATATAGTTATTTATCATGAAGTATCAGTAAGAATAAATATCTCGATTGTCCTCCATACTTTCCAGGCTTAGGACTGACAACCAAAACATTACTAATATTTTCACTATTAGAAAATAAACATTAAAAATAACTCATTGACGGGTCTCGAACCTCATATTTATGTTTTTGTATTTGTGTAAACGAATAGTGATTTAGCAGCAAACAAATATTGGTCTTAACACCATGTGTGGAGAGTTATTTTCCCCTACGAGAGAACAGCAATGCATAAAAGAGGTGAACTAATAAGGTGTCAGTATTAGATTTGCGATCAAACGAATATAGTCCTTAAGACGATGACCGAAGATTTTTTTTCGCCTGACGGCAAAGTATTATTTAACCAACCTTTTGGTTTTTTTTGCAATAATACCCGGTCCATATTGGGGATAACAAGTATGTAGGGGTTATCAAGACGTGCAATAAAGTAAATTACAACGCATTTTATTACTGTTGGTATAACGCCCAGCTCCCATACAAAAATGCCCATGATCCTTTATGAAAATTATTATTTATTTTGTTAAATTTTATATAAGTAGGCTAACACTAACCGAAAAGTTGTGCGCGCATCTATAGTCATGCGGTGCAGGTTACGCGAAGTGGGAAAATGCTCCCGAATAAGATTTCACTTCGTATACACTGATGCGTGGGTTCTAATCCTAATGCGGGGATGTTCCAATGTGTCATTTCTTAAGTCATAACTGTCTGACATATATATAAAAATACAAGGCAAATACGACGTTATAACCGGTGTTGTACCTAATGGACCGTGCAAGCGACTAGTGTTCAAATCCCGAATCGGGCCTACACTAATTTGTCTTTTCTAAAGACATATGTGTGGTTGATTTATCACGGTTTTTAACGGTGAGGGAAAACATTGTGAGGAAACCCACATGGCTGAGTTGTACTTAGTGGTGTGACAGTGTATTCGTACAAAACGGCGATAGGCCTGCCCCCTATCACGTGAGTACACTGTCCATGCAAAACGTGGGTACTCTGAACACCAGGTGACAAAGTCACGTGATGTTTAGAAGTATTAGTACCTCTGCCAAACCCCTTCGGGGGTACTCGAAGAGAACGTTTATGTTATGTTATGTTACCATGTTATGTTACCATGTTATGTTACCTTCTCTGTGGGTACCTTCTCTGGAAACTAGATGGCGCATGCCATGTGAGTTCAGGAGTATTGGTACCTCTGCCAACCCCTTCGGGGATAAACGGCGTGAACGTTTATGTTATGTTTTATGTTATGTTATGTTACCATGTTATGTTGACCCAGCAAAATGAATGACCCAAACGATATCTGATGTTTAGAATTATTTTTTCTGGGCCACCTTTTTAGGGGATCTATGTGTAAATATGAAATGTAAAAGACAGTACACAACAAGGTAAGCCTCTAATTTACAGGATTAAAAAAATGATTTAAGTAGTTACCCACTTATTAACTCTGAGTGTCACAAAAAACAAATCCTTGAGTATAAAATAATGAAACAGCTTGCAGAAAAGTACAATTGGCAGTGTTATCGCTAAAAGCTTCCAGACAACATTTGGGAGGTAAGATCATCAAATTTAGGATACACAGTCATTCGGGTAGACATACCAGACAAGGGCAAAAATAAATAAATATAATTAGCTTACATTAAAACGAACTTGTTTACTTACAATAATAGTTATTACATACATACATACATATACTCAAGGCTGTAAATCCCTAGAAGGGGTAGCCCGAGCTAAGGAACTAGCTCAGCCACTTTCGGAAAGTTGAGTGAGGTAAAGATGGTAAAATAAAGGTTATTGGTAATGGGTCTCCAACCGCTTCGCCCAAAAATCTCTTAAAAGCCCCAATACCGTTAGTCGCCTCTTACGTACACCCACCGGCAGAAATGGGGTAGTGCTATTTTAAGCCGACACTACACAGCAACTAGTTATTAATTAAATGAATATTATATAAATTGTTTTATTAAGACATTTCAATACATAAATAAATTAGCCTGTATGACGTAAAGTTATTTCCCTTATAATGGTTATTTTTTATTTACTGGCAATACTAATATCGATGACAGCGACAGCCCTTACTGGCCAAGAAAAGATTGTGGATCTGGAGGGCAATTCTCACACGGTAGATTTTATATCACTTTCGATATTTATCACTTTTGTGATATTTTGCGGACGATATTTGACTTGAGCTATTCTCACTCCATCCGATCGATATTTTTCTATTGAAAACCAGCCGATATGATGATATATATCAAAGGATGATATCGTGTGGTCACGATCAGACGATATGATGATATTTGAAGATGTCGTGCGAACGGTAGCCATTTTGTTTACAAATTTTGTTTGAATCATGAAGCTACTAACTTAACAGGAGAGCGTACTTACAAAAATATGGTAAACAAAAATGCAATTTATTACCATGCAATAAAGTTAATTATCTTTTAAAGACTGTCAAGCAGAGAAACGTCCTAGAACGAGAGCCGTGTGAGAGAGAAGTGTGTCCCGCTCGCGCGGTTGCCAGTCGAGATTAAGTTCAAAGAAAAACAAATTGAAACTTATTTATAGGGAATATTTTATAAAAAGCAGATTATTAACTGTTCTTTTTTTGTATTTTATTTTAATTATTATTGTCGCCTTTCGATTTGGATATAAATAATTGGTTAAGTTTGGCAAAAGGGATATTAATATTTGTCACGGGTATCCCCGTCGAAACAAGATAAATGTGGTGTCCACAATTTATCATCTGTTTGAGTGTTTTGGAGCTTTTATCATTTAATTAAGAAAATATAGTGATAAATATGGGTTCATGTTATGGAACAATAAATAAAATAACCTGTATCATCTCGAACTTTACCACATGAATGTATTAAACGATTTGAATTTGAATATAGCTGTGTGATGTCGGCTTTGTATAGCACTACCCCATTTCTTCCGGTGGGTGTACGTAAGAGGCGACTAACGGTATTGGGGCTTTTAAGGGATTTTTGGGCAATGCGGTTGAGACCCATCACCAACAACCTTTATTTCACCATCTTTTCCCCACGCAACTTGTAAGTATATAAGTATACATGTAAGTGAAATAAAATGCTGTGAAGTGACGGCTTTAAATAGCACAAATCTTCTGCTACCTGCGTGCTTTGGAAGAGGTAACTGAGGGTTCTGGGTCTTTTGAAGTTTTTTATTAGATACTTTATCATCCTTTTAATACCACCTTCCTTTGCTTACCATCTTTTCTCTACTCAACTTCAAAAAGTGGCTGAGGAAATTTTAATTCTCAAGCACTGGCTACCCATTCTTTTATAATCTATTAATTAAGAATAAATATGTATAAAAAACACGTTGATTTACCAAAAACAATGTATATATGTAAATATAAGTGTTTTTATAATGTATTTATGTAAATATAGCTAATAAATAAAGGAAAGAAAAATTTCGACACAGGTGGGGATCGAACCCGTGACCTCGGGTATACGCCCCCATCGCTCTGCCAATTGAGCTACCGTGTCAAAGGCTGCGAGTTCATCAGGTCCCCACATGAGGATTTCATGAACAAAAACATTTAAAATATGTAAATATAAGTGTTTTTGTATCCTTTAGAGGAACTCTTATTAAAACACCAACAGATGGTCACCCTACTTAAAACGAGACACAGTTAGCTAGTTAGCCATCCTTTTTCAGGACACTTTGGGTCGTCAGCGCGCGTTCCTGTTTAAATAATACTTCCATGGGTGAATACTTATAGATAGAAAACTAAAATGTAGGAAAATATATTAAATGGATCATAGATCAAATAGTCTTAGAAGTTGTAAATAATATCTACTTGGATCAACGTTAATTTTATTATTAAAATATAAAAATATATTATTTTTCCATAATAAAAATTCAAAAACTAAATTCGGTTGTCGGATGGTCCATTTGGGAATTCAGACTTTGCTAGTTACCGGCAAAGTACACTTAAAGGAAAATTTAAACAAACCAAAACACATGTAAATATTGAGAAATTCAATATTCAATTTTTTAAGGTGGCTTCAATCGTGTTTGCCACAATTATTTCGCCAATGTCGAGTAAAAATATTGACAGATATGAAGACCTTTTCATATCTAAGATGACAGTTAAACTGACCTTTCGTTCAATTCATTCGCTTGGATCATTGATTTCGGTCTTCGTTCTTTAATGTCTAAGGAAAAATTACTACCGTGTGCGAGAATACAGTTTCAATCTATCAATAGAAATATATTTCACTTTGTGATATTTTTCACATGACATTGAACACTTGATATAATTTCTATGATAGTAATGATATCGAACTTGCGAGAATTGCCCTCCTGTATTTTATTTTATGAATCATTTTTTTGCGCATGCGTCGTCTAAATACCCTGCGATGTGTTTTTCGTCAATACTTAGAAATTTTACTCTAATCTATCAAAGAAATCATATTACCGAAAAGCATAAACTTTAATAAGTACATACATACTTACATACTTATACTTACGGCCATAAATCCCAAAAAGGGGTAGCCATAGCTTTAAAGCGTTCAGAGCTAAAAACTCTTTAGCTATATTTGGAATTTACAAATTACTTATTATACTTTCTAAGGGCTTACTTGATTTGTATGCTACATTTATTTATTTATTTTGTTTTGAAACTATAGTTCGTAAAAAAAGTGCATAAAATAGAAAATGTTTTTTTTTAAATAGCTTATGTTAATTCTTACTACATCCGCTACCTGCCAGTGAAAGCCCCGTCAAAATCCGTAAGGCCCTATCAAAGACTTGTTGGAACGAACAGACAGACAAATTTAAATAATACTGTTTTGGTATATATGTACTGTGTATACCATACGTATGCATTAAGTTAAAATCGGTTATTTATATACGTACATATACTGACGGCCATAAATCCCTAAAAGGAATTCAGAATACGAAATTACTTATATTATCTTGCAGGTTGAGAGGGTAAAACATTGTAGAGTAAGGGAAAAAATCACTTGAACTTTCACCTATGGCAATAAATCAACTCTTAACCATGACGTTGCTGACCATGCTTTAACTGAGCTAAGTCTTTATACTTTTACATTAATTATTTAAAATAAAAGCACTTAAATTTAATTTATACGGGGCGTATACCTGGAGGTCGTAGGTTCGATCCCCGCCGGTGTCAAAATTTTTCATTCCTATATTTATTAGTAGTAAAATTTTAGTTTGTTTTAATAGTCTTCTCTCTGAGGATTAGTTATAATTCATTAAAATAATACTGCAGAGTTCAATATGAAAAACTATTAGATAAAGTTATAACAAAATATTTATCGCCATTGGAAGCAGTAAAAGGAATCTTTTGATAGTTTGTCTCAGCTCAGAGAGAGGATATCTTTCTCACGTTATGTGATTGGTTTTAGTGATGGACAATTTAATTTAATTAGGTCAAAGAAGCGTTTGGTTTGCTCGCATAGAAAATCTTTTATAAAGTAAAAATATGACCCAAAATTGTACAAACCATATTTTAAAAAAATGTGAATGTAAAGAGTTTCTTTGTTGTTTCTTCTCTTTACGAACACCTTCCGAAGCAACGGACTAATAATAAATTTAGAAAATTTGACGTTCAAAAAATGTTAGTTTTTAACTTAATTTTGAAGAATAAACTTTTTGACTTTTTTTTTATCCATGAAGCGAATAAGTAAAAGAGATTTACAGATGGCAACCGTGATAGCTCAGTGGCAGTGTGTGGACCACTGCTTATCATGGAGACGATTTGGGTTCAAATCCCGGGTCGGACCTACACCAATTTGTCTTTTCTAAAGACATATTTGTCACTGCTGTGTAGTGTCGGCTTAGAATAGCACTACCCCTTTTCTTCCGGTGGTTGTACGTAAGAGGCGACTAACGGTTTTGGGGTTTTTAAGGGTTGTTTGGGCGATGTGATTGGAGACCCATCACCAATAACCTTTATTTTTACCGTCTTTTCACATTCGTCGTACTCACATTTCCAAAAGTGGCTGAAGAAATCCTAATTCCTTAGCTCTGGCTACCCCTTCTAGGGATTTACAGCCGTGAGTATAAGTAAGTAAGTAAGTATATTTGTCACTGTCCAAGCAAAACGTGGGTACTCTGAACACCAGGTGGCAATATCACCTGATGTTCATAAGAATTAGTACCTCTGCCAACTCCTTCGAGGATATTCGGCGTGAACGTTTGACTTTGAGTTTGAGATTTACTGACATAATGTGGAAGGCAGGGTCAGTGAACGTCGACCACCAAAGACACTTTAAGATGAAATGGAAAATGTGCTCAAAGGCAGGCGTCCGAAGTAAGAACAAAAGAGCATATATAAAAAAAAGGAAAGGAACCTCTCTGCTTAATCTAATATGGAGTGAGTATATGTATGTATTTATTCAATGACATCGAAAGTTTTTGTTGAGTCTACAGAAATTCAAAGAATATCACTACCATGTTTCAATCACATGGATGTCGTGCAAAGGGGTTTCAAACCTGAGGTATGAAACTGTTTATTTCCCCTCTTTTCCTCTTGGAACGTCCATAATAGCTAAGGAGTTTATGATTATAAAGCTGCATCTTTATATAATTATGGCTGTAAGCATAGACAGGAATGATTTGGTCAACAAATAGGTCAATCAGAGTCAATAAGTATGAAGCTACTTCATAGTAAAACTAAAATACTATTTCAGTGCACTGAGTACAAAACAAACACGATATTTCTCATAGCTCTATGAATAGAATACTCTCTCTGAGAATAAGTATGCCCTCGGCCTCACACACAAGCATACCTTGAGCCGTGAATTCTAATAAAAAAACAAAATAGTCTCTGGTTCTTAGAAACGAACCTTTTTTTTCATCCGCACTTTTTACGTCTACCTGAACGGCCAGTGTCAGACAAAGAATTTTAATTTCTTCTAATAGCAGGTTAGGTAACTTGAAAACGCTCTAAACAACGTTCTAGATAGATACAAACATGATTTCTGCAATTTAATTATTGTATTTATCGTCTTCTTTATAATAGTTTAAATTTATATTGATGTTAATGCAACTGGATTTGTAAGAACAAGCGTTTGAAAATATAATTTTGCCTTTAAGACTGACTAAATATAGGCTGCAGTACTCCAAGGTTTAGTTAAGTGGAATTATTATGTGTTATGGAATACTCTTACATGGGAATAGCGTCGTAAAGTAATACGATGTGTCTGATGGATGCGCAGCGCTGTTAGTTTGTGTTTTCTTAGATTATTTGGAAATTTCTCCCAAAAAGGGTTGGCCAGTCGGCTTAGAATAGCACTACCCCATTTATTCCCGTGGGTATTCGTAAGAGACGGCTCAAAGTATTCGGGCCTCTTAGGTAAAGCGGTTGGTGACCCATCACTAAAAACCGTTACTTTAACTATCTATTACTCCCAAATATTAAAAAAAAAACTTCCATAAGTGGCTAAGAAAATTCTTATTGCAATGCTCTGGCTACCCCATCTAGGGATTTATAGCCGTGAGTATATATGTAGTCTTAAAGATTGACTTGAACAACTTTTTCAAACCTTTAAAAACCATGCTAAGCCGGAGCATTCCACTGGTTTATGTATAAAATTACAAATCATGTGATTTAGATCATACATACATACATATACTCTCGGCTATAAATCTCTAGAAGGCGTAGCCAGAGCTTCAAAATTAAATTATTTATTATTGGGAAAAGATTGTAAATAAAGGTTGTTGGTGATGGGTCTCCGCATCAGCCGACAATCAGTTAAAAAGCTCCAATCTTACGAACAGTCACGTGAAGAAATGGGTTAATGCTATTCCAAGCCCACACTACCCAGCAAATTACACAGCATTTAATTTTGTTCGTATTAAATTATTTTATGCCGTGTAGTGTCGGCTTAGAATAACACTACCCCATTTCTACCTGTGGGTGATCGTAAGAGGCGACTAAGGGTATGGGGCTTATTAAGTGATTTTTGGGCGATGTGGTTGGAGACCCGTCACCAAAAACATTTATTATTATTATCTTTTCGCCAATCAACTTCCAAAAGTGGCTAAGGAATTTTTCATTCCAAAGCTCCGCTACCCCGTTAAGGGATTTATAGCCGTGAGTATATATGTATGTATGTAAATTATTTTTATTTTAGCAATCTCAAGTATCACTCAGCAAAACCTTGGTGCAGGGTCACTTTGTCTAAATCCGAGGCCATTGCGCTTAGTTGTTAGGATCCGAACAGATTAAAGTCAAAAACAAAAAGTTTTATTTAATCTCTTGTAAAGCTGAATTTTAATATGACTGGTCCAGAAGATATATGGTAAGTGATTGCCTACCCCAAAGGTAACTAAAGGCGTGATTAGATATATCACGTTCACGCCGTAAATCCTGAAGGGGTTGGCAGAGGTACTAGTACTTCTGAACATCACATGACTTTGTCACCTGGTGTTCAGAGTACCCACGTTTTGCATGAACAGTGTACTCACGTGATAGGGTGCAGGCCTATCGCCGTTTTGTACGAATACACTGTCACATGACTAAGTACAACTCAGCCATGTGGGTTTCCTCACGATGTTTTCCCTCACCGTTAACAACCATGATAAATTAACCACACATATGTCTTTAGAAAAAAAAAATTGGTGTAGGCCTGACCCAGGATTTGCACGATAACCGAGTGTTCTACCCACTGGGCTATCACGGTTGTCACATGTTATACATACGTATAACTTTAGAAATGACAAATTGGTGTAGGTCCGACCCGGGATTTGAACCCGCATCGTCTGCACGATGAGCGGTTTTCTAACCAATGTAGAAAATATGTGACTTTGACTAGAACTCTACACCAAGTTTACGTTACACCCGTTGAAAGTGCTCTACTTTAAGGTATGTTCAAGTCATGAGTCAAAAGAAATGGGTTTAAATATGACTAACCGACATTACACTTAACGAACTACATTGCTGTGTAGTGTCGGCTTAGAATAACACTACCCCATTTCTACCCGTGTGTGATCGTAAGAGGCGACTAAGGGTATAGGGGCTTTTTAAGTGATTTTTGGGCGATGTGGTTGGAGACCCGTCACAAAAAAACATTTATTATCACCATTTTCCCCCCCATCAACTTCCAAAAGTGGCTGAGGAATTTCTCATTCCAAAGCTCTGGCTACCCCGTTAAGGGATTTATAGCCGTGAGTATATGTATGAACTAAATAAGTGTGCATGCATAGAGATGTAGCAGTATTATACCTCTATGTGTACATGTTATCTAATACGTTCTCATTTCCACCCACGCTTGCACTCTTACTTTCCAATATTGTTCAAGTTAATCACGACTAACATCAATCTGTACGTCACTTAACTTTGACCTAGACCTAGAATATCTATGATTGCCTCGACGCCATCTTGAAATTTGGCTAAACAATATCTCTTGAACGTAGACAGAGAATAAATAGACCCAGGGGAAGCGTGTCGGCAAGTGAGATGGGTAATACAAAAAAGTGTTGTTACTCAAAATAGTTTTCCCCGTATTGTGGGTAATTTTACAATTTTTTTTGAACTTTATCTTCGAAATTTTCCAATAAATTATTTGATAACTATTATCATTATAGTAGTTTTTAATTGGTTATTAGTCAAAGTAAGTCCAAAACATATAGAAGTAAACCTATGAACCGTGTATCCATCGATCTGCATGCTCGTCGTCATCGGGGGCTGATGAGTCCCGCGCATAGATCACACACATACGAAAACTATATCAAATTAGAGTAAAAAATATTTACTATCCATCAAAATAAGTTCAACCCTCCGAACGGAATGCAGATCGTTTAATTAGATACATAGTACTATATGTATTTGCGAAATAAATAAAACAATCGAATGTATTACTGAAAAGGTTTAATTCTTTAACATTATTACATTAGTACATTATTACAAGTGTGTGTAGGTGCATGGTAAATATTACATGGCTATAATGATGAATTCTAGCACTTAATGAACGTCATAATGCCTACCGCATCACTTAACTAAAGAAAAAGAACAGGCGACAAACTCCTCCAATGCATTCTCCTATTACACTAGTCATTAAGTTGTACGTATCACGGGGCTAACGAGATCTAAAAAAAATGATTTTATTTATCATAAACAAAAAAGTACTTAATGAACGTCATGAACAAGCCCTGCCTAACTTACCACCTGCTCGGAAACTAAAACTGAAGGTAAAAGAGCAGGCGAGAAAATCCAATATTTATGCTTAGCCTAAGACTTAAACTGTAGTTACGTATTTACTGGTTGAGTTGGACATAACATCCCTGACCAGACTGACTTATCATTAGATTCATTAATCTGAAATCAAAATATAATTATTGTATAGGACTTGGGACGTGGATTAAACACTTAATAATATTAGCGATAAACACAATATAGTCTTTCATACTTGTACACCCAAACAACGAAAATTTGATGATGACGCAGTAGGCTGAAAATTTTTCATTGTATCAATGTTATCATTAGATTCATTAATCTGAAATCAAAATATAATTATTGTACAGGACTTGGGGACGTGGATTAAACACTTAATAATATGATCAAGTATGAGATGATATTTTTTTAACATACTAAGGTTGGAACAGCACCAGGTAATAATAAAGTTAATTTCTTTTTCTCAAATATATTCTTTTTTTCAAAATGAAGACTACAAATTTTGGAGTATTTTGTAGAAGTCCAGTTAATTTTTCCAGTTGATAGAATCCATTCACATAATATTATCTTCATTTGGAAAACTGTAAAAAAATCTACTCTTTATATACCCACATTAACAAGAAAAATAGTACATGCCATGGAATCCTTTTTAAGAACTAAATAATAAACATCCTTTATATAACTTATATTAGTATATTGAAATACACATTTTTTATTTAATCCAGGGTTTTAGGGTAAATAAAATACTTGTGCTGGCAACATCACAATGATAAGAGATTTTAGGTTATCAAATTTTAAATATAATTTTCATGCATTTGCAGTTTATTTTTCTGCATAAATTAGATATGTATGTGTCATAAATAGAAAATATAATAATCTTACACTGTTATTATTCTAAAACTAAATGGTACTTACGAGTGGAAAGACAAATCTGGTTGCTTAGTTTCGCTATTACTTTTACACGATATAACACTGCACCTGATCATTTTATTGAATGTTTAATTATTTCTAATGTTAAATTATATTTCTATTTATTGCCAGAACCGATCTCACATAAATAATTAACTAAAAAATCAACGAAATTCTTAATTTTTCTGCTTTTCAATTCAAAAACGGTTTGTTTATTTTGAAAATGTCAAACGGTTTGTTTAGCAAAGTACTTTGCCGGCTTGGCCAGCAGTAAGGGACAGCAAATTATATGGTCATGTCTCACTTACTCTTAGTATTTTTAATATTTATTTTCTCCGTCTAGTGCGAGTGAAACAAAATATATGCAGATGTCTATTGTAATTCTCTGTCTACGCTCTTGAACCACTAGTAAAAAATATTGCATCATTTTCTATCTATAGCGTGAGAAACGTGATGTTATTTTTTGCAAATTGAATATTTGTTTCTGAATATTTACAGTTGGTTCATGTTTATAATTATAATTAATCAGAATAATTCAAACAAAATAATAGAAAATCATATTACAAAAGAGTAGAGTTAAACAAAAAAAATCAAATGAGGTGTATTAAACATAAACATAACATAACATAAACGTTCACGCCGAATATCCCCGAAGGGGTTGGCAGAGGTACTAATACTTCTGAACATCACGTGACTTTGTCACCTGGTGTTCAGAGTACCCACGTTTTGCATGGGCAGTGTACTCACGTGATAGGGGGCAGGCCTATCGCCGTTTTTTGTACGAATACACTGTCACATGACTAAGTACAACTCAGCCATGTGGGTTTCCTCACGATGTTTTCCCTCACCGTTAACAACCATGATAAATTAACTACACATATGTCTTTAGAAAAGACAAATTGGTGTAGGCCCGACCCAGGATTTGAACACTAGTCGTTTGCACGATAACCGAGTGTTCTACCCACTGGGCTATCACGGTGTATTAAAATTGAATAATATTACTAATTGCTCTCGTGTGCCATATAATTTCTGTATTTTTTTGTAAATTAATAATAAAGAAGAATAACGAAATATTAAACAAACTTGTATATTTTATTTTGCTGTTCAAACCACATTTTTTATCATGGCCAACTAAACGATTAATATATATGTTTAAAAATATATTACAAGAAAAATTTAGAGTAATTGTGTTTACATATAAATCTTGAAATTAACGTCTTAATTTTAATAATGAATTCATAGCCTCATATATGGTAATAAATCGCAAGAAGCTACTAACATTGATAGCAAAACAGAAAAAAACAATAAACTGACCGTCTGCAAAGAATATCAGTTCAAACGCGTGGAACGTTCAAATTTAACTGCATGGAGGTTCATAAAAAGTACACAGCAAAGAGTTCGGAAAACAGTTGCAATGTATTCCAGTTCACATGAAGAGATAAATCCGCGTTGAAAGATACTTTTTTCGTGATTTCTGGACGGCACTGGCCGCTAGCTAGCTAAATGGATTGCTGTAAACGGTCGGTTCCTGTAACGCTTTTTTAGTTATTTTTAGGAGTCCTATGAGCAATTGAAAAAACTCTTTTGTTATTTGGTTAATAGTTGTCTTTGTGTTATTTTCGATAATCGTAAATACTTATAAAATGTATGTTTTATTTAATGCCTCCGTGGTCTTGCGGTTAAGCGCTTTGCTTCAAGTACGGAGGTCTCGGGTTCGATCCCCGGGGGGTGATAAACTTAATTTTTTGATCTTACAAATTAAATTTGTAAGATCTAACCCAGTTTGGTAGGATATTGCAGGCATAAATCACCTTATTATAAGAAAATTTACATATTTTTTTCCCCACTCAACTTACAAAAGTGGCTGAAGAATTTCTAGTTCTGTAGCTCTAGCTACTTTTTTGTGAGTAGTAGTAGCCGCGAGTATTTGTATGTATGTAAATTTATTTAGAATCACGTTGTGGTATTAAATTTGGAAAGTGAAAAGGCAAATATTGTTTTACTAAAATGGAGCTGGTGGGCGAAATCTAAGTGCAAAGACAACTATAAAAAGACATAAACATGATGTTATTTTTTGTAAATTGAATATTTGTTTCTAAATAGTTACAGTTGGTTCATGTTTATAATAATAATTAATCAGAATAATACAGACAAAATAATAGAAAATCATATTACAAAAGAGTAGGTTAAACGAAAAAAAACATTGCTCTCGTGTGCCATATAATTTCTGTATTTTTTTGTTAATTAATAATAAAGAGGAATAACGAAATATTAAACAAACTTGTATTTTTAATTTTGCTGTTCAAACCACATTTTTCATCATAGCCAACTAAACGACGTATATATATTCATAAATAAAAGATGTTATTAAAGGAAAGAAAAATTTCGACACTGGCGGGGTTCGAACCCGCGACCTTCGGGTATACGCCCCCGTCGCTCTGCCAACTGAGCTACAGTGTCAGTTGGCACTTTCCTTTAATAACATCTTTTATTTATGAGTAATAATCCCCACATGAGGAATTCATGTCAAAAAACATTAAATGACGTATATATATGTTTAAAAATATATTAAATGAAGATACAATTCTATTTGTAAAGAAAAATTTAGAGTAAATTGTGTTGACATATAAATCTTGAAATAAACGTCTTAATTTTAATAATGAATTCACAGCCTCATATATGCTAATAAATCGCAAGAAGCTACTAACATTGATAGCAAAACAGAAAAAATTAATAAACTGACCGTCTGCAAAGAATATCAGTTCAAACGCGTGGAACGTTCAAATTTAACTGCACGGAGGTTCATAAAAAGTACACAGCAAAGAGTTCGGAAAACAGTTGCAATGTATTCCAGTTCACATGAAGAGATAAATCAAAGATACTTTTTTCGTGATTTCTGGACGGCACTGGCCGCTAGCTAGCTAAATGGATTGCTGTAAACGGTCGGTTCCTGTAACGCTTTTTTAGTTATTTTTAGGAGTCCTATGAGCAATTGAAAAAACTCTTTTGTTATTTGGTTAATAGTTGTCTTTGTGTTGTTTCCGATAATCGTAAATGCTTATAAAATGTATATTTTATTTAATGCCTCCGTGGTCTTGCGGTTAAGCACTTTGCTTCAAGTACGGAGGTCTCGGGTTCGATCCCCGGGGGGAGATAAACTTAATTTTTTGATCTTACAAATTTAATTTGTAAGATCAAAAAATAACCCTAACCCAGTTTGGAAGGATATTGCAGGCTTGAATCACCTTATTATCTGAAAATTAAGATGATTCCGTGCTTCGGAGGGCACGTTAGGCCGTCGGTCCCAGCTACTATCACGGTAGTAGTCGTTTGTCCGCCAACCCGCAATTGTCCAGCGTGGCGGACTAAGGCCAATATAGGGTAGGCTCAGGCCCCTTGGTGGGGTCTTTTTTAAAAAAATGCATAATTTTTTTCTTCACTCAACTTCCAAAAGTGGCTGAAGAATTTCTAGTTCTGTAGCTCTGGCTACTTTTTTGTGAGTAGTAGTAGCCGTGAGTATATGTATGTATGTAAATTTATTTAGTATCACGCTATGGTATAAAAGTTGGGAACTGAAATGGCAAATATTGTTTTAGTAAAATGGAGCTGGTGGGCGAAATCTTAGTGCAAAGACAACTATAAAAAGAGCTAAATTACAAACGTGAAAAAGTATTGCATAAAATTGAAAAGTTTAAATTGAAGACAAAAATGGTTGAGCAGAAGTCTTTAAACTAATCTACAAGATATTTGTATTACTAGTTAATTCAGTCTCTCACTTCCCATGTGACAAACTCGCTCTCATATGCCTTATGCTACTCGAGGGTACTCTGGACACCAGGTGACAAAACTCTTGTTCGTAATAAAAACGTGATGTTCAGAAGAATAGGTACCATCGCCACCCCTGCAGAGATATAGATCGTGAACGTTAGAGTTCAGTTGAGTTGGCGATATTGAATATAAACTACGGAATCCATTTCCATTTGAATATTACGCGCTTCGACATATTTGGTGGATGCAACAAGTGTTAGCACCTCGAGTTTTGTTTGTCTAATTTGGAACTGGCAACTTCGATTATGGGTACGATTTGCATGCAGCCAAACCGGATTACACTGGAGAAAACAAATCGAAGAAAAAGCTTATCTATTGACACTCTAAATGTTTAAAACGGAAATAATACAGGCATACATAAGTATATTTAAGGATATAAATCCCTAGAAGGGGTAGCCAGAGCCACTTTTCGAAAAGTCGAAATTAAAAATTCCTCAGCCACTTTTAGAAGTTGAGAGGGGAAAAAGATTTTATAGTGATGAGTCTCCAACAGCATCGCTTAAAATCACTTAAAAAGCCCCAATCCGTTTAGTCGCCTCTTACGATCTCCTATAAGAAGAAACGAGTAAGTGTTATTCTAAGCCGATACTACACAGCTTTAAAACAGAAAACATCGGAGAATATCGTTTACGACGTATGTTTTCGAAGAGTGGCAGAGGTACTAATGATTGAGATACAGCTTAAAACATACTGTTAAATTGCTTAGTATAAAAATCTATAATGTGGGTATTCGTCACAATGTCTTCAAACAGACTAAGAAATTCCTCAGCCACTTTTGGAACTTAAGGGGGTAAAAGATAGTAAAACATAGGTTGTTGGTGATGGGTCTCCAACTGCATCGCCGAAAAGCCCCTTTAAAAAGCCCCAATACCCTTAGTCACCTCTTACGATCACCCACGGGTAGAAATGGGGTAGTGTTCATCTAAACCGACAATACACAGCAAACACTACACTGTCACGTTCCTAAGTATAAAATTACATCATGTGGGTTTTCGCCACAATGTCTTGCTGACAGTCGGAAACCTTGTTACACCAACTACAAAAAGACAACTTTGACTTCAAAAAGACTGAGATACTGGCCTGTTTCTCTGGACTCGAATCCATGACTCGAAACAACTCAGTAGGGCAAGCACGAGCGCTATTTTATCGACACGATAACGTTTAGAATGAAATTGCAATATACGATGCTAGTAAGTGCGTAAGAGATGGCTGCTTTATCCCACGCGATAACTAGTTTAAACACGGCTCGTGCTAGCCGGGCAGATGGTCTTCTTGGCACTAAGCTGACGAGGTTGGTTTTATTTAATAGCTTACCCTCTCAATGGAACAAACCTTTTGATTTTATATTTATAATATAACTATAATTTAAATAGAATACAATGATGTTCAATTCCCTCCTTACGTCCTAAGCAACCGTTTTGGCTCAAACACAAATAAAACATACTTAAATACACTCAAGCCGTTAGTTCCCATTGGGGTAGGCAGAGACTATCGCTAGCCACTTGGTACGATCCTGACAAACCTCTCTAGCTTCGTTCACATCTATCAATATTTTCATACATGCTCTTTTATTCTTCATACTTCGGAATCCTGCCTTTTTGAGAACACTCTCCATTTGGTCCAAATGAGTCTTCCGAGGTCGTCCTCTACTAACATTACCTTCCACGTGAGGTCCATAGATCTCTTTCACCGATTTTCTGTCATCCATCTTCTAAATGTGCCCAAACCAAACCAAACGCAGTTAGTTAGAAAATCTATCGCCAATGATCTTGGAGTGCTGCTCGATACTAAATTGTCTTTTGCTGAACAGTGTTCTAAAGTAGTAAATCAATGCTTTAAACTAATGGGATTTTTATTAAGAGTTACTAAAGATTTTAAGTACCCTCAAAGCTTGATGAAACTATACAAATCGTTCATATTGGGAACCATCGAATATGCATGCGTTATATGGTCACCCATTTACAATGTTCACATTAATAACCTTGAATCTGTGCAAAGAAGATTCTTACGAATTTTGGCAATGCGCTCGGGATTAAGGAGAAAATTAAGTTCACCATGCGAAAGACTCAAATATTTTAAAATGGATCCCTTAATTTCTCGGCGTCAAATCCAGGATTTATCCACCCTGCATAAAATAGTTAATGGTTCTATAACCACATCCTTGTTACCCCAAGTGCAGCTAAATGTTCCACAGAGAGCATTGCGTAATACACGCCCACTAGCCATCCAGACTGTTAGGACCAACATTGCGGGTAACAACCCTATCCACAGAGTCTCTCAGATTTACAACTCTATTTGCTCAATTGCAGAAGAAAATGCACCTGACGTTTATCATGACACATTACCACATTTTAGAAATAAATGTAGGCAATTAGTTAAAACACAAATTGATTAATTAATATAATGTAATGCAATTATTATTTCAAAATCATCATTGTCAAATCATATCTTTTACTTTATTGTTAATTTTATTTTATTGAATTATAATATTATTATTTAAATTTAATTTTAATTTTGTCATTATAAATTATTTTGTGTTATTCTTTAGGGTTTTTTTTTGAATTTTTGATTATTTTATATTGTTTCAAGTAATTTTAATAATAATAATTTAATAAGAAGGAAAACGATAACGACCAATAATGTTGTGTGCACTATTTTTGGCATTGTAACAGATCCGAATCATGTTTTATCATGAAAGAAAATGTTTGTTATAATGCTGTTTGTGTACCTATTATTTCATTTCATTTCATTTATTTTTGCAATCCATAAATAATAAATAAATAAATAAATAAACCATATCAACATTCCTTTTTCTACCTTCTTTGTAATATCATCTTTTACATCGCACCTTTCACGAATCATGTTATTTCTCACACGATATGGGATCATTTTTTCATTACAAACTTTTCTATACAACATTAAAATATCGCCAGTTAAATATAAATTCTTCAATTGAAGGTTAGCTTAGGAAAGTTAGGTAAGAATAAGATTATCCTCTCTTTTCGCTGAAGTTATTAGGGTCGTACAGGGCAAATAAGAAATGTGGGGCATTTAATTTAATTAATATCACCATTTTACCAATTTTATAAACATTATTTTTTATATTCTGTTCTAATATATATAGTTGATGTGAAAAGACCTTTTTCCTTTCAAATATAAGAGTATCGGTATATAACATAACATAACATAAACTTTCACGCCGAATATCCCCGAAGGGGTTGGCAGAGGTACTAATACTTCTGAACATCACGTGACTTTGTCACCTGGTGTTCAAAGTACCCACGTTTTGCATGGACAGTGTACTCACGTGATAGGGGGTAGGCCTATCGCCGTTTTGTAAGGATACACTGTCACATGACTAAGTACAACTCAGCCATGTGGGTTTCCTCACGATGTTTTCCCTCACCGTTAACAACCACGATAAATTAACCACACATGTGTCTTTAGAAAAGACAAATTGGGGTAGGCCCGACCCAGGATTTGAACTCTAGTCGTTTGCACGATAACCGAGTGTTCTACCCACTGGGCTATCACGGCTGTAGTATCGGTATAATTTTATGGGATGAAACCCATTACAAACAACGTTTATTTTACCTTATTTTTTTATTTAACTTCCAAAAGTGGCTGAGGAATTTCTAATTTCTTAGCTCCGCTTACTCCTTCTAGGGTTTTTAGTCGTGAATATATGTATGTATGCAATACTTGTGAGGTTATTTATCATGCACAAATTCTTCATTCTCAACAAATGTAGTAGAAGTTTAGTTCTCTTGTATGTAAGTAAACCACTTTTTTATCATCACGACATCACATCCAAAAGAGAAATCAAGATAAAAATATCGAAAACCGTGACGGGCTGGTGTGACATAGGTACCAGGGTACTAGCGCAGTCGCGGAGGTAGCCGCGTTGCGTGACGACCAACTGTTGGTTGCGTGCGATTACGGTGAAGCACGCACTAGTGTCTCGCTATCGCTAGCGATTTATGCTCTACGGGTATTTTGTTTGTAATTTTCACTTGCTAACATTTTAAATGTGAAATGCAAATAAATGGTAAGAGCGCGTTATGGAGAGATATGATTGGCGGCCTACGACCTTATATACCAAAGATGCACTAACAAAGCATGAAAAACGGCACGCCAAACATCTATTACAGTTTTTGACGTGACAACGTCTTATAAATTAGTTTGTCGGCTGACACTTCAAGAAACTGCGTTACGCTCCCCTCACGTTATGCGCTCACAATGAGAGCGAGTGAGAGGCACGCGTCCCTTCCACTCGGGCATGGTTAGCCCGCCTAAGAGCGAGAGAGACAGACTATTATGTCATCCTTCTTCCTACTGTACGAATGAATATTCACATTAAAATTATTTTACCACTCAAAGTCGTTGTCACGTAAAACTTTCGCCCGTATACCGACTTATACAGGCAACCAATTTTTATATGGTAAGCAATGTTTCACCACTAGATCTTGTAATAAATAAGAGGTCTTAAGAAAATGCGGTAAGCTTGATTATTGTAGAAAAATAAATATTTAATTGTGAAACATTCTTGTCATTCTTGTGGTCCAATTTTGTGCGTTGATTTTGTATGGAGTGCGGCATCTTTGGTATATGATCGAAGTTGGCGGCAATACCAGGTACGTTCGTTGAAAATTTAACACAATAATTAAACGATCAAATGGAAACAAATGAATGAGATTAATTGGCAGACTAAAAATTGAGTGACTTGTTAACAATAGTACAAAGCGTTGTGTTATTTTAAAGTGGCTGAGGAATTTCTAATTCCTTAGGCCTGGCTACCCTTCTAGGGATTTATAGCTGCGATTATATGTATATATTTACTATCCAATACATGAATACCTCTCTTACCCCGCCCATATATATCTATTTCCTATCCAACCATCGAATACACATTATTCCAACAACATTGCCTCCAAATACCTGACCAATAATATACATACATACATATATATACTCACGGCTATAAATCCCTATAAGGGGTAGCCAAAACTAAGGAATTAAAAATTCCTCTGCCAATTTTAGAAGTTGCGTGGGGAAAAGATGGTGAAGTAAAGCAAACCTTGTTGGTGATGGGTCTCCAACCGTATCGCCCAAAAATCCCTTAAAAGCCCCAATACCGTTAGTCGCCTCTTACGTACGCCCACCGGAAGAAATGGGGTAGTGCTATTCTAAGCCGACACTACACAGCAATAAATAAATAATATAAATCTATATCTATACTAATATTATAAAGCTGAAGAGTTTGTTTGTTTGAACGCTAGGATCTCAGGAACTACCCAATCAAATTGAAAAATTCTTTTTGTGTTAGATAGTCCATTTATTGAGGAAGGTTATAGGCTATATATCATCACGCTGCGACCAACAGGAGCAAACTATCAGCGAATAATGTTGCAAAAACGGGGATAATTATTCATACTAAGGCTTCCGTTGTGTGCGCTGCGTAAACGGTTTAAGTTACCGAAAAAAAATGTATTAAAGAATTATTTCTCTTTAAATGATCTAAAAAAATGCCCGCGACAGTATATGTCTAACTTTTAAGTTTCACTTACTATAACCATTTTTATGGTAAATAAATTTGGTCGAATTTAATGCATAATTGCCATAATGTTTTATCAACATAATATTAATCTTTATCCAAATAAATATGTTGTTGATTGAGAGTATTTAATTGAGAACAAAATTGTCCTTGACATCACTTAATTTAAATAAACATCTTAGAAGATAATACAATTTTAAAATTACTCCGTAACAAAATTTACACGCGTGCATGAAGCGCAAGACAAGACGCTGCGCTGGCCGGCGAGCGAGGTCACTGCGCGAGAAGCTTATGTTTAAGCCTAATCCTATTCATATTATAAATGTGAAAGTTTAGATATTTGTGTGTTTGTAGCTTAATGAAGACTAATTCACAAAACGCATTTAAAATAAAATTTACAGGAAGCCAGATAATGTTCCCAATTAACACAACAGGACACTTTATATCCCAGAAAAATTAAGAGATCAATAAATTTTCTTAAAAAATGGTTAAACAGACTAACTGACTAAGAATCAATGCTCAGCCGAAACTACTATACTTATAAACTTAAAATTTATAAAGTGAAAAAATTATGAGGACACTATGAAAAACACCTTTTTTCTCATCGCATGACAGAGACCCTCAACGGGGCAGTTAAATATTTCAGTTTGACGACGTGAAAGTCTACACTTTTGACAGTACGAAGTCTGTGGGGTCAGCTAGTAATGAATAAAATTTATTGAATATTAAATGAATAAATAAATAATATAAATATCAAAGTAGAGTACCATTCCCTACCACCGCGCCACACCGCACTCGCATACAACATCTAAATATCTATATCTATGCAGCGACATAACAGCACCGTATGGACTTTGGACCGTAAGACTTGTAGGGAGTGGCTATTATGTTGCTTGTTGGAGTTTGTTAGCTGTGTCGGCTTAGAATAGCACTACCCCTTTCCACCCACGGGTGTCGTAAGAGGCGAGGGTATGGGGATTTTTAAAGTGATTTTAGGGCGATGCGGTTGGGAACCAGCGCCAATAACCTTTATTTAACAATCATTTTTATTCCACTCAAGTTCCAAAAGTGGCCGAGGAATTTGATATTCTGAAGCTATGGCTACCCCTTTTCGAAATTTATAGCCGTGAGTATATATATGCATGTATGTATTGAAGTTAAACTTCTTTACACACACTCTGAAAGCCCCCTGCAGGCAAAGAAAAGTTAGGTCACATTTAGCTAGGTTAGGTTAGATTATGTATAAAAAGAGCGAGCGGAGCGAGCACCTTAAATGCATGATGCATGCCTATATGCATGCATGCTTCCATGCTTGTATGCATGCCTGCTTGCTTGCATGCATACTTGCTTGTTTGCAGCTTGCTTGGATGCTTGCTGCCTACCTACATAAAATATGCCTGCAAAATTATTCATAGCAGTAGGTATCATTCAATACATCTGTATTTTAAATGTATGGAAAATGATTTTATGGAATAGTGATTATTCGGAAAAGCAATATTGCGGAATTAAGGTATATCTGGTTTTTGATTCTGTGTGAACCCGTTCTAGTCAATCAAAAGTCAATCGATAATCTGGAATGTAAGCATGGAATGTATTTGAAATTTCGGTGAAACAATGTTATGGCAATTTAAAAAAAGCTGATTAGTTTTCGGTACAATCATATTCTGGTTTAAAAGTTTCGGAAATACAGTCTGTAACCCTTTTAGTTCTTTTTGTATCGGACGTCTGCCTTTTTGGGCACATTTACTACTTGATTTAAATGTGTTTTGCATGGTCGTCAAGCGGCATTACATTCGACATTGGCTCTATATATCTCTATTGCCACTTTAAGTTTACGTTCATCAGCCTCTATATGTATAGAGCCAATGTGGATGGGAATGTTAGTAGAGGACGGCCTCGTAAAACGTTTCATGACCAGATAGAAAACGTTCTTATAAAGGCGGGGGTCCGAAGTGAGAAGAATAAAAGAGCATGTACTCGTATGAGAAGGATAACGAATGTAAGGGAAGCAAGAGAGGTTTGTCAAGATCGAACTAAGTGGCGATCGATAGTCTCTGCCTACCCCAATGGGAATAATGGGCGTGAGTATAAGTAAGTTTGAATATGTGTGATGATTTTTTACTTAAAATGCTAAAAAAAATGAAAAATGATTAGGTATTGCTATTCTCAACTCCCATTTCACGGCACTAAACACAACGGCCACCAATCCACTTGTCAGTCTTGTCACAAATAAAAAATAGCCACACATATATGTGTGTGTGTTATTTATTAATAGTGTTTGCGTCTGTCCGTACCGATACGGTTGTCTGGCCGAAGTGAAATTTCGATGCATGGGGTCTGTGTCACCCCTACTGGGTAAGTAAGGGTTGGCACTTTCAGATTTTATCAAAATCAAAATAGTTTTTCTTTGCTTGCAGGTGGTACAGTGAAGATGATGATATAGCCAGAGATTATTATATAGTAATAAATAAAGAATAAATGAAGGAAAGAAAAATTTCGACACAGGCGGGATTCGAACCCGCGACCTCGGGTATACGCCCCCGTCGCTCTTGTGTCGATTTTTTTCTTTCCTTCATTTATTCTTTATTTATTAGTAATAATCCCCACATGAGGTTTTCATGAACAAAAAGATTTAGATTATTATATAGATTTAAACTCCTCAGCCACATTTGGAAGTTGATAGGGGAGAAGGTGGTACAAATATAAAATAATAAAAAATAAATAAAGTTTGGTGATGGCTTTCCAACCGCATCGCCCAAAAAGCACTTATTTTATCATCTTTCGCCCATTCAACTTTCCGAAAGTGGCTGAGGAATTTCTAATTCCTTAGCTCTGGCTACCCCATTTAGGGATTTATATCCGTGAGTATATGTATGTATGTATGTACTTTTAAAGCCCTAAAACTCTTAGTCAACGTCTTGAGTAATATAATAGATTATTGTAAGTAGACACTACGCAGAGGTAAATAATTACTCTGCCTACCCCGTTTTACGACTTATAGCCGTGATTTATGAATTATATTTTTTTTGGTATAAGGAACATCTTAGTTGCAATGTAAATTTTTCTCTCTTCTTTTTATCAAATCCGCTTCACATTACACCCCTATAAAACTGTACCAACCCTACGAACCATAGCCCTATCACACCCTAGCACACACACAAACAAATGTACACACACGCACACACACATAAACACCACATGGGGTCGGAAAAATTGACATCTCATAAATATTAGTAACCTGTTTGGGGACACTTTGACACTTTAACTTGCTGCGGAATTTATAACGGCGATACTTGCATATGTTTACGCTGGGAACTACTATTGGGGTAGGTAGAAGCATGATATTGTTCTTTTTTGGTTCGTCTATTGATATAATATATAATAGTTATGTAGCGATGTAACAGTGAAGTACATATGATTACGTTTTTCTAAATTTTGTGAAGTAATCCTTACTAGTTGTTCGTTAAACGCGATATGATTTTTTTGTATTTCAGTTTCCTATTTTGACAGCACTTACATATATACTGAAAATTACTGTTTTCAGAAAAAGTGTAGTTAAAGCTTCAGAGCTCCAAAAATTGCTGAGGATTTTCGAAATCTGAATTTCTGGTTACCCCTTTTTGGGTCTTCCGACCGTGAGTATACGAAATAAAATACACCAAAATTCGTGGAATACAAAACCACAGATAACTACATCGTAACATATTCGCCGAAACATAATATGAATCCCGCTGGGTATGTCTCTCTTTGTCTGACCATGATTTGTGGTATCAGAGTGTACTGTTTCAGGTTTGTCGTCATTTTGACATCTTGTTTAGACTATGCTTTTGGTAGTTTTATAGTTTGAACAAAAGAAGAAATCCCTAAAGAGGTACCTAGGTTTTGTGTGCAATTCTTCAGCCACTTTTAGAAGTTGATTGGGGACAAGATGGTAGAAATAAAGTATCGCCAAAAAACCACTTTAAGCCTCATAGTCTTAGTCGCCTAGACACCCGAGGGTATAAAGGGGCAGTGCCATTCTAACCCGGCACTACACGGCAAAATAGTATTCAAAATTTTACAAATACATTTTCAAGAACCTTTCATTTCATTTCTCTCACACTCACAAAATATGTAACTCAAATAAAAGTTTTTACAATAGAATCAATGATTTAACAACCCAATTCAGCCCATACGCTAAGTTTCTTTGTCGAAATACTTAAAAGACCAAAATGATCGACACTTCAATTGATTTGTAAGAACGGTGACATTTTATTGTTAACGTGTTAATTCTGACGAAATTTCCAAAAGGTGCTTTACCGGATTCTCGAAATCCATCGCAATTGGAACTAGACATTTCTCAGAATATGTATCCCATTTCTGTCATGTAAAGTTTTAATAAAACTAATGATATGGTTTGGTAAGTAAGTGCGTGGTTCTGTTAAGTTTTTACTTACTTACTTATACTCACGCCCGTTGTTCCCATTGGAGGCAGAGACTATAGAAAGCCACTTTAATGTAAAGACCTCCTGGGAAGTCTGCCTCCCGCTCTACGGGCAACCCTTTTGGGAGGCAGTGCATTGTAATTTTATTTTATATTATGTGTAATATTTGGATCCAATAAATCTTTTTTTTTTTTTTTTTTTACTTTGTTAAGTTTTTATGTGATATAAGTGACAAATGTCGGTTTCGCGAGCAGTTCGTAATTTTTTATTGTATAAAATAATTTCAATTGCAATAGGCAACGCTTTTACAATATACTTTGCAAGACATTGTAAACAATTCCTATTGCTCTAGACATTTTTAACAAAGTCTGGGTCTGGATTGACTAGAGATTCTAGAAAACCCTGAATGATATACATTTTCTATCACCATAGAAGTAGGAACCACCCCTTGGACAATTCCTATAGGTTTTAATATGTATATTATACGAAATATATATCGACCTATTCTTATATACTACTTACTTATACTCACGCCCATTATTCCCATTAGGGTAGGCAGAGACTATCGATCGCCACTTAGTTCGATCTTGACAAACCTCTCTTGCTTCCCTAACATTCATTATTCTTCTCATACATGCTCTTTTATTCTTCTCACTTCGGACCCCCGCCTTTATAAGAACGTTTTCTATCTGGTCTAGAAACGTTTTACGAGGCCGTCCTCTACTAATATTGGCTCTATATATCTCTTTCGCTACTTTATTTTCATCCATCCTCTCTATGTATTCTTTTATTATTTGTAAGGACTTTGTTTCCAGAAATAACTGTACAAGTGTTTGCATTTTAGTAAATTATGCTGTTTGATCCTTATTGAATACGGTTTAAATGGTTTCTCTGAATCGCCAACAAAACAAAGTACCTAGATAAAAAAATCAGCTTAACTGTTGAGTGGTTTTTAAGTGATTCATTTTTAAAGTCAACAGTTCTAGATACTCGTGTTTGACATTATACACATAATGAAGAATTCCGCAGAATTATGTACATAATTCTTAGTACATAACTAGAAAAAGAAAGAAGGAAAGAAAGAATACGTTTATTTGCTGTTGCAAAAAAACAACTTACTACTAGGTTTACAAACAAACAAACATAGAAACAGATACGTTACACACAAAAAAACATACATGCATATACTCACGGCTATAAATCCCTAGAAGGGGTAGCCAGAGCTAAGGAACTAGAAATTACTCTAATTAGCAACTTTTGGAAAGTTCTCCTTTCTTACCTCTTACGTACACCCACCGAAAGAAATGGGGTAGTGCTATTCTAAGCCGACACTACACAGCAAACAAAAAAAAACAAAGCCACTATGCTACTAACGCCCGATTTCTGAATTGAGTATTCCAGCTGAGAACAATTCAAGTATCGTTCTGTCGCAATGAAATCTTAACAACTGAATGAGACAAAACGATACTTAAGTCATTCTGAGCTTGACTTGAATACTCAATTCAGAAATCGGGCGTAAGTAATACTTGTTCTCATACGCACCAACGAAGAGGATGCTGGCTTGGTTCAGCGTTTTGTTATATATGTTATATGCGAAGGGTCTGTTGAATTGCATAGGAGCCTTCTTAAATATTAGTATACATACATACAAACACATATATCGTAACCTCCCATTGAAGTAGGCAAAACCTGTGGAAAGCCACTTTGTAGGATTCTGGCAGACCTCTCGAGATACATTCACATAATTTTTGATTCTTTACTGTTCGGTCACATGCATATTGCATACATACATACCTACATATATTCACGGCTATATGTCTAAAAAAGGGGGTAGCTAGAGCTTCGGTATTCAAAATTCTTCATAGATTTTGGAAGTTCAGTGTGTTCGTCAATATTGCTGCAACACATACATGATCAATATAACTAATTGATTTTACACGATCACTCATCCGTAATGATATTTGGCGCGGTTTTATGTAGCCCTTGTTTCTTCTGCAGGTTTTAGATTCTCATTGCCATTTTTTTCATAAATCAAGTGATTTCTAATCGTTTTCATCTCTGACAAATTAACACATATTTTAATGCATGAGACGAATTTACTTTCAATATTTACATACATACATATACTCACGGCTATAATTACTTAGAAATAAGCCAGAGCCAAGGAATTATAAATTCCTCAGCCACTTTTGGAAGTTGCGTGGGGAAAAGGCTGTAAAATAAAGGTTTTTGGTGATGGGTCTCCAACCGCATAGCCCAAAAATCGAATAAAAAGCCCCAATACCCTTAGTCGCCTCTTACGACACCCGTGGGTAGAAAGGGGTAGCAACATTCTAAGCCGGCACTACACGGCAAATTCAATTCGATATGTGGAGGAGTGTACAGAAATGTGACGAATTTACTTTGTGACAAACATAAAAAAAACAGTATTCATTACCGACAAACAAACACGTAAAAGTGTAAATTAAATATATTCGTTTCAGTATCTCATGCCACAAATAATTAAATTGTACTTACTTTGGGGCTAACATGATTCGTGCAATAAGTTTACATAACATAACATAACATAAACTTTCACGCCGTAAATCCCCGAAGGGGTTTGCAGAGGTATTAATACTCGTGAACATTACGTGACTTTGTCACCTGGTGTTCAGAGTACCCACGTTTTGCATGGACAGTGTACTCACGTGATAGGGTGCAGGCCTATCGCCGTTTTGTACGAATACACTGTCACATGACTAAGTACAACTCAGCCATGTGGGTTTCCTCACGATGTTTTCCCTCACCGTTAACAACCATGATAAATTAACCACACATATGTCTTTAGGAAAGACAAATTGGTGTAGGCCCAACCCAGGATTTGAACACTAGTCATTTGCACGATAACCGAGTGTTCTAACCACTGGGCTATCACGGTTGCTATAAGTTTGTATATATTTATTCCTTCATTGCATTGTATCGGTTATTGCCAACAAATTAACAATAAGAATTAATGAATATTGATAACGTTTCAACATAATGCATGATTGTGCGATTTGTTTAATACATGAGTTACTCTTTACTGTTGCAACTCATATATACATACATATACTTACGGCTATGAATCCCTTGAAGGGGTAGACAAAGCTAGGGAATCAGATATTCCTCAGCCACTTTTGGAAGTTGCGTGGGGAAAAGATGGTGGAATAAAGGTTGTTGGTGATGGGTCTCCAACCGCATCGCCCAAAAATCCCTTAAAAACCCCAATACCGTCAGTCGCCTTTTACGTACACCCACCGGAAGAAATGGGATAGTGTTATTCTAAGCCGACACTACACAGCTATTCAATTGCAACTCAAAGTCAAATATTCAGGCCGTATATCTCCGATGAAGGGATGGCAGTGGTACTGGATCTAAGTACAACTTAGTCACGTGGGTTCTTTTAGAGTTAGTCATGAGGAATTAACCACATATATAACTTAAGAAAAAACAGAATGGAAAATCCAATTCCAGATTCGAACTTAAACCTGACTGCATGTTCGACTCCCACTGAGTTATCACGGTTGATATAGTAATACAAAAATAGTAAGTAAGATAATGCAAGCCACACTTTTACTATTGATTAAATAGAAAACACTTCGCTCCGCTCCTCTTCGTCAACTCTAACTCTCACCATTCTCTTTATCAATTCCCTTTTTTCACTTCCCATTTTAACCGCGAGTGTGGGAAACTTATTATTATGTCTGCCGTATGCCGCTGGACAGGTGGGCTAAAAATGTAACCCAATGGGTTCCTAGGAACGGCCGCCGGCGCAGAGGTAGACCAAGAAGGAGATGGCGGGATGACCTGGACTCATTTCGAAAAGATTGGAGAGAGCAGGCCCAAAGCAGGGATGAATGTAAAGTGCAGGGAGAGACCTTTACCCGGCAGTGGGACACAATAGGTTCATAAAAACAAAATGGGTAACTTCAACTCATCTACCAACTTTCATAAATGCTCTTGTATCTCAACTCTCACTCATTTCAAAAACATACTGTTATTTGACTTTTTTTTTATAAAATCGGATATTTTCTTAGGACGAGGCCTACGGGCTACATTCCGTCGAAAAACAAACAATTTTATATTTAGCACCAATTCATTGTAAAATAGACTTTATTGCAAGGTCATAAAAGCTATCAGAACTGCTTTCAAATATTTCGTACAAGAGATTTTCAAAGAATATACCATTTCAGTCGTTATGTTTTAAAACATATGGTTGAAAATTGTTTGCAGTAAGAGATGGTTGTGTGAGCATCTATGGATGGTTTTTTAGCCCGCGTAAGTCGAGCAACGATCCTACAATTTTAAAGTCCTGTTTTTTTTAAATTCAGGTAGTAAGTTTAATACGATACGGGCTTCCATTCAAAATACTGGTTATCGAATATTTTTATATCACCTTACTATTTTAACGACGTGATAGCTCAGTGGGTAGAACACCGCTTATCGTGCAGACGACTAGTGTTTCAAATCCCGAATCAGGCCTACACCAATTGGTATTTTCTAAAGATATATGTGTGGTTCATTTATCATGGTTGCTAACGGTGAGGGAAAACATCGTGATTAAATCCACATGGCTGAGTTGTACTTAGTCATGTGACAGTGTATTCGTACAAAACGTATGTGAGTACACTGTCCATGCAAAACGTGGGAACTCTGAACACCAGGTGAAAATGTCCTCTGTATCTCTGCCAACCCCTTCGGGGATATTCGGCGTGAACGTTTAAGTCTTGAGTCTTACTATGTTGCTATGTTGCGTCGTCTAAAAAAGAACTAAACTCTTTCTTCAAGTGGGTTTTGTAAAAAGTTTTAGGCGACTAGGACGACTAGGCTTTTTATTTGTTTGCTGTGTAGTGTCGGCTTAGAATAGCATTACCCCATTTCTTCCGGTGGGTGTACGTAAGAGGCGACTAACGGTATTGGGGCTTTAAAGGGATTTTTGGGTGATGCGGTTGGAGACCCATCACCAACAACCTTTATTACACCATCTTTTCCCCACGCATGTTCCAAAGGTGGCTGAGGAATGTCTCATTCCCTAGCTCTGGCTACCCCTTCAAGGGATTTATAGCCGTGAGTATTTATTTATTCCAAAAAACATAATCATTACAGGCATAAACCTAATGCGATAACATTTTAAATTAAATTTTAACATATTAAATTTATGGTACTCTCTTACTTATTGTAACATAGATATTTCAAGGCAACGATTGTGAAGTCACCCAGATGACATGCAAAAACATCCACATCTTCTGCAATTTCCCGCAAAGCCACTAGTGCTCTGACCAGAGGGCACTGCTGCAATAAATTAGTGCGCGACTGTGGTAAGGCAAAAAAATTTCCCTGTCGTCGTCTCATCGTTCCATTCGGCACTTTCAAATTTATTTGACCCAGTATAAAAGAATTTGGAATGATACCCCGCATAACTTTCAATAAATATAAAATTAGATTTAAATCCCTTCTAACTTGTAATGTATTATAACCAACCATCCCTAAAACAAATTTAGTTGGATACATAAGCGGGTAATAGGGATAGACCCTATACATTTTAAAATAAAGAAATCTTAAGAATTTATTTTGTATTTTCTCCACCATGAGACTATATTTAGTTTCATGTGGAGCCCTAATAACTGCGTTAAATTCAAGTTTACTCCTAACCAATGCATTATATAGGGCTTTTATTGCTTCTATATTCTATATTATTATAGTATATGTATGTATGTATGTATGCTGGGCACTGACCTCCATTATACTATATAAGTACGCTGGACTAATTATAGGCCGGGTGACAGTGAGGCGATTTGATTTTCGCCATTTTGGCGCTTACGGCAGCAGTGAAGGAACAAGGAACTAATAAAAGAGATGGGACAGGAAGATAAAATATATCGATAAAATGTTTCTGCTTAAAGGAAAGGCTAAGTTTTATCGAAACGAAACTTTACAGCACTATTGATTTATAATTGTTTCTAAAAACCATAGATATATTATGCTTTATGGTAAAAAAAACACTGGCCATTTTGCAGTTTACGTCATATTTAGTTCCTCGTTCCTTCATTGGGGGCGCTTCAAATTGGCACAGTAAATAGCTGTCATTTTGATACGTATCATTAGTCCAGCGTACTTATATAGTATAATGGAGGTCAGTGATGCTGGGTGATGGATGAGGCTCGAGACCCATCACACCATTCATCCTTTATTGTATCAATCTTTCCCCATTTAACTTCCAAAAGATGCTGAAGGCTATATTTTTTTGAGAATATTGATTTATATAGTTATATGTACGCAGCCGACCGAAATAAAAAGAATAAAAGAGCATGTATGAAAAGATTGATTCGCAAGTAAATGGGGCTCAAAAGTTTTATAATGTACATTACATATAGAAATAGAATATTGCTGTGTAGTGTCGGCTTAGAATAGCACTACCCCATTTCTTCCGGTGGGTGTACGTAAGAGGCGACTAACGGTATTGGGGCTTTTAAGGGATTTTTGGGCGATGCGGTTGGAGACCCATCACCAACAACCTTTACTTTACCATCTTTTCCGCACTCAAGTTTCCAAGAGTGGCTGAGGAATTTCTAATTCCTTGGCTCTGGCTACCCCTTCTCGGGATTTATAGCCGTGAGTATAAGTAAGTAAGTAAGTATATAGAATATAGGTAAAGGTTGACTTTGAAAGAGCACCAAACGAGTGATCAACACTTGGTGAAGAGTTTTAGTTTAAGTCCAAGGTCCACTGCTATCGATGGACATCTCTAAATCAGTTTACAATGAGTTTTCTGTATATCCATTATTTTCAATAAGGGCTTTTAAGGGATTTTAGGGCGATTAGGTTGGAGATCCATCACCTTTATTTCACTTTCTTTTCCCACACAACTTCCAAAAGTGGCTGAGGATTTTGTAATTCCCTAGCTTTGGCTATCCTTTCAATGAATTTATAGCCGTGATTATATGTATGTATGCATTATGTTCTAGTACGTGACGACCACTCCAAATCTTTTAAGTTGACTGATACTACGTGTCGGCTTAGAATAGCACTACCCCATTTCTTCCGCTGCGTGTACGTAAGAGGCGACTAACGGTATTGGGGCTTTTGAGGGATTTTTGGGCGATGCGGTTGGAGACCCATCATCAACAACCTTTATTTCACCTCTTTTCCCCACGCAACTTCTTTAAGTGGCTGAGAAATTTCTAATTCCTTAGCTCTGGCTACCCCTTCTAGGGATTTATAGCCGTGAGTATATGTATGTTAGAAGCGTAAATTACCGAATTGAAAAACGCATACATTTATTAATTTCATTGATTTATTCATTATTGAATATTTAAATTACTGTGTTTTCTCGGCTAAAATAGCTCTACACTATTTTTGTAAATAAGCGCTGTACCAGGCGACTATAGTGACTATAGGCAACAAACAGTAAGTGATGGTTTTACTACTTATCATGAACCTTTATTTTCATAATCTATTTCTATACAATCATAGTGCTAAAAGTCTGACTACTCCCAAGCAGTTTAAGAGATAAATATTTAAATTACTCAAACATAGTTTTAAGCATTGCAAAATAAGACCAGGAGCGACGTAAAACCTGCAAATAAAAAAAACATGATATTTTTTTATTAAATAGAGAACAAGCGTTCACGCCGGAAATCCCCGAAGAGGTTTGCAGAGGTATTAATACTTGTGAACATTACGTGAAAATCACCTGTAACGTTTACGTTTTGCTTGGACAGTGTACTAACTAAAACTAAAAGAGAAGTATTTAAAAAAAGTCCGTGTCCGTAGTCTAAAGAATAAAAGAACATATATGAAAAGATTGATGGATGAAGATCAAGTCCGAGAGGTTTGCCAGGATCGTACAAAGTGGCGATCGATAGTCTCTGACTACCCCAAACGGAACTAATGGAATGAGTTAATGTGTGTATGGGAACAGCAAAGATATACTGGCCAGTACACCCTGCTGTGTACCAACTTTGAATTTGTATTTATGCTTAGCTAGAGAAACATTTCGATACCGCGATGTACGATTTTTTATGACGCTGCTAGTATGCGAGTGAGTTCGCCGTCTAGCGGTCGCCACATGTGTTTTTAACACGCTTTTATTAGGTCAACCTGTATGTATGTAACTATGTAATCAAATCTAAGAAAACTAATTTAACCATCTTCTAAAGGTCATAGCGTTATGAAAATTGGCAGTTGTATGTGATTCGTCGATCGTCAACGTCAACGTAAACACACCGATAGCACTTAGCAACATTATAAATCAAGAAATATAGTTAAATTACCTGTTCAACGGGGCTACAGAGTGTCTAAATCAAGATCGAGACCAAATACGTGTAATCACATGACTATTGCACACTTTCCTGGAGGTCCTGGAGGCGAAAACTGCGACTCGAGGTATTTAGAAAACAGCCGTTATATCTTGAATTCACAGTGTTTATCGAAATTATCGACATTTTATTACCAATTACTGGGTAGTTCGAACAGAATTTAAAATATTCGGCCAATATTGTAACACAAAGAAAAGTAAACACCGCAAACGCAGCTGATATAATCTGACAGTGACAGTGTCAGTGACGTTTTCTGTCATTTGGCGTTTGTTTTTGTTTTTGGCCCATTTGGTGTGTTGCAAATTGTAACTTTGGTATCAAGATGCCTACACTGTGTAACGCATGTGGTAAACCTATCAACTCTTTATACTACATGGATTGCACTAAATGTGCTCAGGCGTACGACTTAATATGTCTAAATATTAACAAAGTTACTTTTGATGAGTACCCTGACCAATTCAAGAACAGTTGGGTGTGCCCTTGCTGCAGAAGTTCTATCCCGAAAACGGATAATACATCTACTCCGGTTCGAATAGGACTTAATTTAAACTCATTAGACGACACCTACACTTGCAAAAATAGTGTTAATGTAAACAGGGGTTCACAGAAAACCAAAAGTACTGAAACTTTATCCTTATCGTCTGTAATTGATGAAATACGACAGTTACGTCGGGAAGTCCAAGAGCTTACAGCTAACTTTGACCGTAGACTACTAGAGTATGAAAAGAAGATTGTCAAGCAAGATAATGAATTAACTTCACTCAGGGCAAAAGTCGCTGAATTGGAAATAAAAGGTGATTTAACTGATCAACTTAACATGCGAAATCAATTAGAAATAATAGGTTTACCGGAAACACCGAACGAGAACCTTGAACATTTGGTGCTGCTGGCTGCAAGCAAAATTGGCGCTGTGTTAACTGAGCAGGATATAGCTGATGTATACAGATCCGGTAAAAAAAGTAATCTGAGTTTAGACAGTGCAGCAAAAAGATCCCGCCCTGTTATAGTTAAACTCAACAAACAAAGAAAACGTGATGACGTGCTTAAGGCTGCAAAAATCAGACGAAATATCACCACTGACGGAATTTTAAACTCAGAGCCAATCGGGAAATTATATTTTAACGAAAGGCTAACCAAATCTAAACGTCTGTTGTTTCGTGAAGCCAGAAACCGGGCCCGCCTACATAAGTTTAAATTTTGCTGGACCCGCGGAGGCCTTATCTATGTGCGCAAGGAAGAAAATCGACCACCAATTCATATATCTTCCCTATCTGAGTTGGACAGCAAAGTTGGACACTTGCCTACATGTGCAAATGGCGATATTTGCACTTAGTAATGTGTTGCTTACCGTCATTTTTAATTTAAGTTTCTTACTATCCTCATCCTTTGTCACTGTAATTCTGTCTTTTTTAATAATTGTATTACATTATGAAATAGTTATTTATCACTTATTCTGCCTTGCCATCATTATCTATACATTTAAGTCTAAACACACAAATAGTCACCAACTGAACACTTACATAAATCGTAACTCCTACAACAAACACTTTAAACACAATAGAAAAATATTGTTCTTGTCTTCTTACGTAAATATAATTGGCCGACGATATTTTTACAGAACCATAGTAAATATTGAAGTACACAGCGTGATGGGTAGATTTATTTTCAGCTATAATAGTACCAAAATTATTGCTGATGGCTACTCTTAACATCTTAGATGACATCGATGAATCGTACAGAATTCAATGTCACGTGATTGAAATCCCAGAAAAATGTAAAGATATTCTCGGTCGATATAATATAAAAATCCTCAACATTAACATAAGAAGCATAAATCATAACTTTGACCAACTTTTAATAACACTGAAAAGGCTTAATATTGACTTTGATGGTATTGTTCTCAGTGAATGTTGGCTTAGCGAATCTTCCCCCATTCCCGAAATAATTGGATATAATTGTTTTCACTCTATTCGTCGCATTAATAAAGCTAGTGGAGTAGTTATTTATGTTAGGGACTGTTGGTCTGCGGAATGCCTTGAATTGGAGATAGAGGAAGCCAATAACGTTTTAGTAAATGTAGAAAATTTATTCTCTATATTAGGCCTGTACCGTCCACCCTGCTTTTCGAACCCAGAAACCTTCATAAACTCTCTGGAATCTTCTCTTTCTTCTGCAACCCATTGCTCTCACCTTATCATTGCTGGAGATATAAATCTAAATATTTTAGGACCGGCGGCAGATAGCAAATATGCGTCTGAATACATTGATGTTTTATCTGGTTTAGGACTTATATCCTCGATCAACAAGCCGACTCATGATAAAACAAACATTGATCACATTTTTGTCCCTTCCGGCGGTCATGCTGAATCCATCGTCTGCAAGACTGATTTAACAAATCATAACCTATGTATGGTCGGGATTACATTCCCATCAACTTCAAAACGTCAAAAAAAAACAGGTTTTGTCGTCAAAACTGATTTTGATGGTATTCGTCATACGTTGGAAAATGAGGACTGGGATACCTTTTTGCATAACTTGTCACTGGATGAAGCAGTTACCAGCTTTTCTGACAAAATAGAAAAAGTTATTGCCGATAATACCAAGCCTGTAAAAATCCCCCATTCAAAGGTAGTTCTAGCAGACTGGATGACCCCTGGGCTTCTAAGATGTTCTCAACATAAGGATAGACTTCACGCTAATTGTAAGAATGATCCAAATAATACAGTCACTAAACTAATTTACACTAGATACAGAAACTTTTATATTTCACTCTTAAGAAAAGTCAAATCAGATTATTTTAACTCGAAATTGATGGAATGTAAGAATTCTCCGAAAAATCTCTGGAAAACCATAAATAACATTACAAGAAGGAATCAAACCCAATCAAAGTCCTGTGATCTTGCCTTGATTAAACAAGATGAGCAACAATCCGTGGATTATGTCAATGACTTTTTTGTCAATATTGGCCCTACCTATGCAAAAAAGTTATTGAATAAAACCAACGAGACTGAGGAATCTTTAGAATCCAAAGTTACAGCTCACTCGCAATCACCACCACACTCACTGTTCCTAGCTCCCACAGACCCCACCGAGGTATTTAATCTGATCCAGTCCCTGGATAAAAACAAAGGTGCAGGTTTGGATGGAATTAGTATTAATCTTATAAAGACATTAGCTCCCTGCATTTCATCTCCATTAGCCTCTATTTTCAATCTTAGTATTTCGCTGGGGTTATTTCCGTCGAAATGGAAAACGGCATTAGTTAAGCCGATCCATAAATCTGGCCCCAAAAACTGTCCGAATAATTACCGTCCAATATCCCTTCTAGGTGCCTTCTCAAAATTACTGGAACGTATCATTAACAACCGGTTGATAAACTTCCTGGAATCTAACAAACTGTTAATGGAAAATCAATTTGGCTTTCGGAAAGGCAGGTCGACGGAACAGGCTGTCCATCTCTTGACAGACAAGATATCATCTTTGCTTGACAGGGGAGACAAATGCATAGGTATCTTTCTTGACCTTGCCAAGGCGTTCGACACTGTATCCATCCGTATTCTGTTAAGGCGCATGGAGGCTATAGGGATTCGAGGTGTCGCTTTGGATTGGTTCAGGAGTTATCTCTCAAATAGGGATCAGTGTGTAGTCATCAACAAAGTTATAAGTAGTCCCAAAGATACGTTTTTTGGTGTTCCACAAGGAAGTATACTCGGCCCAACCCTCTTTTTGATTTATATTAACGATATTTCCTCTATTAAATTAAAAGACACAGATCTTCTTTGCTATGCCGATGATACGGTCCTACTTTTTCATGAGAAATCATGGCAAAAAGTCCATGCTATCGCTCAAAAGGGCATTATAAAGATATCCAAATGGCTGAACGATAGCATACTAACATTAAATACAACCAAGACGGAGTACATATGCTTTCACAAAACCAAGGCCTCAGCTCCCTGCAAAACACTTCCTCCCATCAAAATACATGACACTCGCTGTGTCCTGTCATACACGGATGATTGCTCGAGCTCTTGCTCATGTGAATCAATTACAAAAACCCGCGTTACCAAATATTTAGGTGTACACATCGACGAAAATTTGAATTTCCGGGAACATATTAGCGTCACAGCAGCTCGCGTTCGCAAATTGATTCATGTGATGAGGCTTCTCCGTGAAGTGACTACCGGTAGTGTTTTAAGATACGTTTATACTGCCCTCTGCCAGTCAGTCATAACCTACTGCATCCTTGCATGGGGTGGATGTGCAACCACCATTATGATTACACTGGAGAGAGCCCAAAGAGCCGTCTTAAAGACTATGTTAGGAAAGCCTCGGCGATTTCCGACTTCAGCCCTATTTACTGAGGCAAAAGTACTAACTGTACGTCAAATCTTCTATCTGAGGTCAACAGTGCATACGCAAAAGGAGGTAATACTAGCCGACTTCACTGAAAATTCAAAAAGAGTTTTTACGGTAACAGTACCTTTAGTGAAAACTAGCTTCGCTCAAAAGTTTATGAAATACCTTGGACCATTTATATATAATAAATTTGAAAAAATGCTGGCGAAACTACGAGAATGCAGTGTTCGAGAATGCAAAAAAATTGTTGAATGTAAATTACTAGCTATGACATACAGGGAAACAGAAGACATAATGAAAGTTGTTAGATAAGAGCAATATACGCACTCAATCTCAAACACTTACACACTCACCTACATACTAACATTAACACACTTTTCCTTATACATACCTTACACCCACACATGCAGCGGCAAGAGTCAGATTAAGTACGTGTCTATTATATAATAATTTAGTTTTTTTTTTTATTCATTATCTTTTTTACCTTAATTGTATAGTATAGTTTTCCATAATTCGTTTTTGATTATAGATTGTAAGTCCATTTTGTTTTTTTTAGTATTAGTTTTTCCTAGATTTTAATTAAATGCATAGTATTGTAAAATTTAGTAAAAATGTAAGTGTAATTATTAAATGTTCGCTGCGATACAGGCATTGCCTAGTGCAGTGAACTAGTGAAAGCTTGTTGTATGTTATTTTAATCGCTTATGTTAATAAAGTTTTTTTTTTTTTTTTTTTTTTTTTTTTTTTTTTTTTTATTTCGATGACAATACAATAATATGGTACTGTCGAGCTGATCTGATGATGGAGCCGGAAGATATGAACTGGAACTTCATGATGGATGATCGTATCATAGCCGTGTTTGGACTTGTTAAAAAGGTCTTGTAATGAACGTTGACCATGATTAGGTTTCAAGGTCTGATGATGAAGCCGGAAGATAGGCACCAGCATTCCATGATGAAATATCGTATCATAGCCGTGTTTGGACTTTTTAGAAAGGTCTTGTAATGAACCTTGACCACGATTAGGTTTCAAAGTCTGAATACAATAATATGGTACTGTCGAGCACATCTGATGATGGAGCCGGAAGATATTAACTGGAACTTAATGATGGATGATCGTATAATAGCCGTATTTGGACTTGTTAGAAAGGTCTTGTATTGAACTTTGACCACGAAATGAACTTTGACCACGATTAGGTTTCAAGGTCTGAATACAATAATATGGTACTATCGAACTGATCTGATGATGGAGCCGGAAGATTTGAACTGGAACTTCATTATGAATATTAGCATATGATATATCGTTACCAACCCATAACGTCCCACTGCTGGGCACGGGTCTCTTCCGTGGGGAAGGTATTAGCCATACTTCACCACGGGGGCCAGCCGGGTTGGTGGAGGTTTGTTAGGCTAGTGGTCACCTTACCGTTAGATGTTATCAAGCCGCCCGTTTGGGTCTCTGACAAAGCTTGACGACTGCTATCTTACGATAACAGCCGGCACCAACGGCTTTACGGTAGCGCCCGAGATAAATACCACTAGGCGGTTACCCATCCGTGGACGGACCGCAGCTCGCGTTGCTTAACTCGTAAATACGATCACATCAGCCCAACTGAGCTACAGGCGCTACTACGATACGAAGTATATTGACGTGTAAATGGGGTAGTAGCTTGTTAAAGATCCCACCCAAGCCAAGGTAAGAAACGTGCCGAGGGCTGAATGTAATGAGGGTGGTTAAAAATGTCATGTCGCTAGCGTCACCTCAGGGAACCGGGCGAAACCCTGTTGTAAGTAGCCTTGCTCCTCTACTCGGACCTCTGGGGGGGTTGAGATGCAGAGGATGCGGGCTCATTCGTCTATTTGAAATAAATGTTGAAAACATGCCATTAGCAAAGACTAAAAAGCATAAAATAAATTAATAGTTTAAAAAACACTAAAAAACACGCTTTGATAAGTGCACTTAAAAGTCAAAAATAAATTACGGGTCGTTCAAGTTGTCTGTATTTCTGGGCTGAAGTGTAAACTATGTGCTTTTAATTATAATATTTGATTATAAAAGCGTGGGGCGCTGGAAAAGGAAAAACGTTCTTGTAAACAAATACACGAACAAGAACTCTACATTTTGCCACTGTTGACTAGTACTTTGAACAGACTGTTTAATATAGAGCCTCCAACTAGTGGTGCTGCAACTCTAGTAAGAGTGCCGATCTCTGTAACCTGCTTCCCGAAACATCGCTTAACTTGATTTCTTAGCAAGGTAAACAAAAAATCTTTCCTTTTCCAGCGCTCCCCGCTTTTACAATCAAATATTATAATTAAAAGCACATAGTTTACACTTCAGCCCAGAAATACAGACAACTTGAACGACCCGTAATTTATTTTTGACTTTTAAGTGCACTTATCAAAGCGTGTTTTTTAGTGTTTTTTAAACTATTAATTTTTTTAAATCTTTGCTAGCTCAGTGGAAATAGTTTGGCCTTAGATAAACAAAGAGTTTTAAATCTAAATCAGTACTCGAAGCACGATTATCTTTTTAAGTACAATATACTCACCGTCATAAATCCCAAAGAGGGGTAGTCAGAGCTTTTTATAATAATAATTTTAATTTATTTTATTTTTATTTTAAGAGCTAGAAACTCTTACTTAGGCTTACTTTAATTTCCGTGTAGTGCCGGCTTAGAATGTCAATACTCCTTTTTACCTACGGACGTCGAAAGAGGTGACTAAGGGTATGGGGCTTTTATAAGTGGATTTTGGGCGATGCCACCAACAACCTTTATACACCATGTTTTCCCTACGCAACAACCAAATGTGGCTGAGGAGTTTTTAGCTCTGAATCTCTGGCTACCCCTTTTAGGGATTTACGGCCGAATGTATGTATGTATGCTTCCTATCTGTGTTCGGGGTAGCTTAGACGTACTAGGGTAGCATGAGATTTTAGGAGACTTACTGTAGCGAAAGCGTTTAAATTCAAATCAGCAAATTTGGCTGCCGTTAACCTGCATGGTCTTTGCGCTCTGAAACCAATATTAATTATTTATCAACGTTATCCCATAGGAATATATTGGATTGCACACATATGCTCACGGCTATATATTCCAAAAAGGGTAGCCAATGTTATTCAGTCAGCTTAGAAACTTGAGTTAGGAAAATACTGTATAATAAAGATACTTAGTTATGGGTTTCCATCCTGATAGTCTATGAACCATTTCAATAGCTTCGCACCCTTAAGTCGCCTTTTACGTGATGCAGGAAAAGATGTGTGATGTTAAATACGATATCCGTTATTTTATATAAAGGCTACTAAATGTCAGAATCCTCGTACCTCATCATCACGACCAGGATACCAGCTTTCAGTCGAGCATCAGAAATATACCATTTGCAGTTATACACTGCTATACTTATGTCTTTGCTCTGAAACATATAAGTAGAATATGACATTATTTCAGACTACCTTTGAAATGAAAGTGAACATGGTATATTTCAATATCAGATATTATTTACACTGTAAACTACTATGTACCTCTGACCTATGAAAGTAAACCTATAGAGAGATAGATAGTGTTGTTAGTAGAGGACGGCCGTAAGACGTTTGAAATACGGCTTGGTGTCATCAGGGCTCTGTGCAGGATGTTTCCGGGCTAACACCAAAGTGTAATGGACGTAAAAAAAAGATGTGTGTTAACGAGTTTCTTACGGGTTCTTCTTTCAACAAAACACCTTCCGAATCCGAAGTAAACTTAGTATTAAGTTGAAATTTGACGTTCAAAAAACAAAGATTTATCTTTTTACTTTGAAATAAATGATTATTTTATTTTATTTATTTTAACCAAATTGAAAGTTTACTACGAAGGCGAAAGCCTGTAGTGAAAAGAATAAAAGAGAAACTGATCAATGTGACGGAAGTAAAAGATTTGCCTCGATCGCACAAAGGGGCGGTCTATTGTCTCTGCCTACACTAAGGGCCGGCGCTGACTGCCGGCATGGCATGGCAAAGGATTTCGGTACAGATATAGCATTTTTAATCTTATAACCATGCGTATAGAATTCATTTTGACACAACGATGCCGAGGGAGGCCGCGGTAGGACAGAACGTCGGCATCGTTGTGTCAAAATGAAGTAAAATGAATTCTATACTCATCGTAATAAGATTAAAAATGCTATATCTGTACCGAAATCCTTTGCCATGCCATGCCGGCAGTCAGCGCTGGCCCTAAGGAGAACAACGTACGTGAGTATAAGTAAGTGTAAACTACATTTCGAAAACTCATGAGATATCTCCTGTACTATGATAGCCTAGTGTATATGCCGTGTAGTGTCAGCTTAGAATAACACTACCCCATTTCTACCCGTGGGTGATTGTAAGAGGCGACTAAGTGTATAGGGGCTTTTTAAGTGATTTTTTGGAGATGTGGTTGGAGTAAAAACATTAATTATTACCATCTTTTCCCCCATCAACTTCCAAAAGTGGCTGAGGAATTTCTCATTTCAAAGCTCTGGCTACCCCGTTAAGGGATTTATAGCCGTGAGTATATGTATGTATGTATGATAGCCTACAGGCTTTGAAACATGCATCGCAAGGATTGTCTACAGCGAAATTCAATTAGCGTAGGAGAAAATAATACTCGAATGTTTCTGTTTAGTAACCAAGTGAAAAACAATGTTATTCGTGAGCGATGTGAAAGATGATGTGGTAAATAAGATAGAAAGGGGAATGTTATGACAGGTACATGAAAAATAATATTAGTAAATTGGTAAAAATATCGGTGGTAATGTTAATAGAAAACGAAAAGGGAGTACGAATCTATATTACTATGTAGCTTAGACGTACTAGGGCAGCATGGGATTGTAAGCACTATTGCAAATAAAGAATTTTCTCAAAAAGGCTTGTCCAAAGAGTGAAGAATATGTAGGAAAAGATTGATGGATGTGGAAGCTCGAGAGCTTTGCCAGGATCGTACAAATAGTAGACCAATCTTTGCCTTACCCAATAAAAACAAATAAAGTGAAAGTTGCAAGAAACCGATCGATGAGGGCAGCACCGGCTGGGTCGTTAGAATCCTTACGGGGAAGCCTATGTCCAGGATTGAACGTATATTGGCTCATGATGATGAGAATATTGAAGATGATGGTGTATATTAACTTACCGCCTGCATAATCATATCACCTCCGTAACAATTAATGGCGATTTGCGAAAGACTCATAAATAAGAAAGCTGCAAATGCCAGCATCGCTCTCATATCTTCCGTTGACTGAAATCACATGAAAATTTGACAATAGTTTGTTTAGATTTGGTAAATTTAAGTAAAATTATTGGTTTCATATCGCTTTTAGAAGAGAGATCTTATTCTCCAAATATAGCTATCATTATTATTATTAGACGGGCGGTAAACGCCACGGGTTTCCGCACTGAGCCCGGCATGGCGGACCATTGTACGTGGACCAAGTGGTCAACTAGCTCTCCCAGCCTAATTCCGTCCAGAAGGCTATTGTTTATGTAAAACTGTATATCTGTAAATATTTTTTTTTACATACATACCAAAGCCAAAGCTTTAGAGATATACATTCCTCAGCCACAATTGGAAGTTGAAAGGGGACAAGATAGCAGAAAAAAAGTATCGTTGGTGATGAGTCTCCAACCACATACATATACTCACGGCTATAAGTCCCTAGAAGGGGTAGCCAGAGCTAAGGAATTAGAAATTCCTCAGCCACTTTTAGAAGTTGCTTGGGGAAAAGATGGTAAAATAAAGGTTGTTGTTGATGGGTCTCCAACCGCATCGCCCAAAAATCCCTTGGAAAGCCCCAATACCGTTAGTCGCCTACTTACATACACCCACCGGAAAAAATATGGGGTAGTGCTATTCTAAGCCGACACTACACAGCATATCTCCAACCACATCGCCTAAAAACCACTTTAAAGGGCCCCATAAGTCACAAAATCGCCAATAGGTTCATGCGCAAGGCGGTAGGGGAGCCTTGGTATGTCAGGAATTATTAATCATGATCTCCACAGAGACTTAGAACTCAATACAATCAAGGATCACTTCAAGAAATCTCACGTAGATGCTTTCATAGAATCCCTGATCACCCCAACCCCTTACTCAGAGCTTCGCTCGACTGCACTGTTTCAGCGGATGTTGGAACTCAAGAGAGACGCCCTCGTAGCGTGCTCTCGGATCCCGACGACCCGATCACCCGTGAGCTTAAGGCCTCAAATTAGAACCTCCCTTGCCGTGTTACTGGCATAGGCCTCCCGACGGACGAGAGTTCGCACTGTATGACATAAGCCTTCCGCTTGGTCACCTTGTTAGGGCTCCTTTCTTCTCTCTTCTCTTCTATCCGATTTAGCTTAGGTAAACTCCTTTGCCGGGCCAGGGCGGCCCTCAGCTGCCCGGCACACATAAAGTCATGGTGAAGCCGCACAGGCCACAGGGCCAGCAGCAACTAATCCATTCGAAAAAAATTACCAAAGTCGCCTCTTACGACACCCGTGGGTGGAAAAACTCAGATTAGACATCAATGATTCACATTATTTGAATTTTTCAAGTAGTATAAGAGCGTTTTCGTTTGAGCGTTACTTACCGATCCGATATAAAATAAATGTATGAAATATAATAATAACATACATAATACATAAACGTTCACGCCGAATATCCCCGAAGGGGTTGGCAGAGGTACTAATACTTCTGAACATCACGTGACTTTGTCACCTGGTGTTCAGAGTCCCACGTTTTGCATGGACAGTGTACTCACGTAATAGGGGGCAGGCCTATCGCCGTTTTGTACGAATACACTGTCACATGACTAAGTACAACTCAGCCATGTGGGTTTCCTCACGATGTTTTCCCTCACCGTTAACAACCATGATAAATTAACCACACATATGTGTTTAGAAAAGACAAATTGGTGTAGGCCCGACCCAGGATTTGAACACTAGTCGTTTGCACGATAACCGAGTGTTCTACCCACTGGGCTATCACGGTTGTATTGTATGAAATATGTACCTCCGATATCGGATCGGACAGTGTGAAAGACAGGTATATATTTTATACATTTTACTTGCCTCGATATCGGTTTAGAGCGTCCGATACCGATATCGGAACGTTCTCAGTCTCAACTATACTTTTACTGTTTAAATAGTAAACTACTTACCGTAACATTATAACCACTAAGACAAATCAGGAATGAGCTGGACACAAAATTTAGTAAAGCTGACTGAGAGTATAAAAGCTCCATATTTTTGACAACCCTGCAAAGAAACGTGTGCGATAAGGGTTATTAAAAAGGGTGGAAAATGGCTTATTAATGGCTGAGTTTTACTATTTGTTATTGCTTAATATCTATGAAACGATGTAAATGAAGCTGGAGAGGTTTGCCAGCATCGTATTAAGTGGCGATAATTAGTGACTTCTTATCCTACCCCAATAAGAATCGAATCCGTATGCAAATTCTACTAAAAGTGATGCTGATCACAAAACCATTTCTAAATATTATGTTCCTAAACACATATTTTTTAATAATATCGAAAATAGCGCTATGATTATTTTTATTTAGCAAAAAACTGTAAGAGTGTTTGATCTTCAATCTACTTTTGAAGACATACGTTTTCTCAGAAATTGAAGAACGAGAATCATTGCTTTAATTAATGAAATATCGTGATAATATAATTTAGGATCCAAATTTTTCTAAGCTTACTCAATAAGATCCTGATGTCTCTTCACCAACTTCGCAAACTTATCGATCTGCTCCTCACTAGTATTCCCCCCCGTCACCAAGTGTTCGAACTTGACGCGGAGAATCCTGAAATGCATCCGCACGAAGTTGCACGATCCGTAGAACATAATATCCACTGCGTACACTGTCCCTGACACTTGTAGGGCTGGAATTGTGAACCCGCAATGTATGATTGGCTACTCAAATCTACGAGTATCTTTGCGCAGGCGCTAAGGTGATAACTATGTTTTTTACCTTACCATGCATCAACAATTTATGAAAATCTGGTTTCATAATTTGGCTTCTAAAGTGAGGTTTAATGCTTATTTGTAATTAAGCTATAAGTAATGTAATCTAGGAGAATATTTCGATGCAGTTAATTATTTATTGTTATATCTAGCAAATATGTTAGAGCTATCTAACTTAATTCTTAATAAATTGCTTTGTTCTATTTTCAATAGAACCATTTTCACTATTAACATTCATTTGGAAGTTGATGGGGACAAGATGTAACCCGTCGCCCAAAAACCACTTCGAAAGTCCCATACCCTTAGTCGCCTCTAACGACACCCGTGGGTAGAAAGGGGTAGTGACATTCTCAGCACTACACTACAAGATGTTATAAACTGGTAATTAATATCTAGCTGCTATGTTTGAGCTAGCTTACTTAATGTTTAATAAATTGTATGAAAATCTATAACCAATATTCACAATGATCATTCTTTTTAAGACGAACAAATTTTCTAATATCTCCCAAAACACCCTAAGACCCGGGAAGAACTGTAATATTGATATCCTAAACGGAAACAATAGGTCTAACAACTTACTAGATATAACCTGATGGAAGTAAACGAACGGCCAAATATAATTCGAGGAAATATCAAAGTAATATTCCACAGAAAACGGGAACTTTACATCTACATATCCCGTTTCTATATACTCCACAGCCATCAACAAACATGGTAGGAAACAGAACGGTATAAATACAGATACAATCATAACCACGAACAAATTTTTGATATTATCAAAATGTTTGATGGCGTCAACGAAAATCTCTTTAACAACTTTTCCGCCATCGTTTTCTTCATCAATATCATCGAAATCTTTATGCATTGCTTTCAATTTGCTGTAAACGGATTTCAGGACATCTCTTCTCAAATAAAGCGGAGTTACTTTCGCCGTACTCAACATAGAAATCACAGAACACGGAATCATTAGAGATATATCTTGAAAATTTGTGCCCTTTAAAACTCTGTCTATAATCCAAATAAACTCGCCGACGACATCAAAATACAGCCACATCAAATTGAAGTAATATAGACAATTTTCGACTAAATAGTTTATGTAGTAGTTGTACAGTTTCTTTTTGACAATCACGCCTGCAAAAAGTAAACTTCTAGTTGACCATTTAAAAGATTGGTCAAAACTATCTGTTGCAGACGCCATTTTACTTTTTTTAGTTGTTCTTTCGTCGAGGTGCAAAGTGAGAATATAATTATAAAAATGGAATATTAAGAAAGTAGGTTGAATCTAAAAAGGAATTATTAAACAGTCGCCACCTTTCATCGCCGTTATATTTTAAAATTCATTTTGTTTGACGTTAGGTCTTTCTTTGTTCTGTATTTCTAAAACGATATTGTATTTTTTTCTAAATGCATGTTCTTTAATTAACTAAAGAATTGTACTTTTTATCATTGAAATGTTCAAAGCAAAATATTATCTTTAATTTCCCTTACACTTTGTAATCATTAAAAATACGCATAGTATATTATTACCATATCTTTCTGAAACTATGAGTATAAAATGCAATAATATATACAGGGTGTAACGAAAGGTGGGTAGCAAGCCAAAAGGAGGTTGGTATGGAAATGACTCTGCACAAATTGATGAAAGCTACTGTCTTTTTCTTATCTTAGTGCCTATACCTAGCGATCCACACCTTACTATCTGGGGGCACAGTAGTGCCCCACGCCAAGCAAACGCTGCCGTACCATCCCTGACTGGAACCATTTCGCTGCATTTACAGGCCCCTTTTTGAGATAACCTTTGGAACCTTTGGATAATAATACTTACAGAAGGGCAAGCACAAGCGCTTTTTTATTGACACGATAACAGTTAGAATGAGATGGCAGTATACGATACTAAGTAAGTGCGTAAGAGATGGCTGCTTTATCCTACGCGATAACTAGTTTAAACACGGCTCGTGCTTGCTCTGCAGGAGCACTAGCACGACACGAGCATTATTTTATCGAGACTGTCGGGTACAATGTAAGTGCGAAAGAGATGGCTGTTTTATACCATGCGATATTCAATTAAGGGGTCGCTCCTGCTAGGAGTAGGAAGACACAAAGTAGAGCCTAAAAATTGTAAATAAATATTTAAAAATAGATTTATGCTAAATGAGATATTTATATAGGCTGTGTAGTGTCGGCTTAGAATAGCACTACCCCATTTCTTCCGGTGGGTGTACGTAAGAGGCGACTAACGGTATTGGGGCTTTTAAGGGACTTTTGGGCGATGCGGTTGGAGACCCATCAACCATCTTCTCCCCACTAAACTTTCCAAAAGTGGCTAAGGAATTTTTATTCCTTAGCTCTGGCTACCCCATCTAGGGATTTATAGCTGTGAGTATATGTATGTATGTATGAGATATTTATGGATTTATGATATGAGACCCATCACCAACAACCTTTATTTTACCATCTTTACCCTATTCAATTTTCAAAAGTGGCTGAGGAATGTCTAATTCCTTAGCTCTGGTTACCCCGTCTAGGGATTTATAGCCGTGAGTATATGTATGTATATGTATGTCTCTTTGATTACCTACCTCTAGCATTACCTCATCTCTTTCTATTAGTGGTTGGTAGGCAATGATTCTGGAAACCTTTCACCAATGAGTCACCACTTTTTATTTAAAATGGTGACTCTGTTTCTTTATCAGTAAAGGTGAGGTAGGAAAACATTTCAATTACAAACTTCGACTTGCTCCTTCATATTGATTTCCTTCCTAAAACTCGTGACTTTGAGAAGTCAAAAGTCAAAAAGTTTATTCTTCAAAATTAAGTTAAAAACTAACGTTTTTTGAAAGTCAATTTTTTTAAATTTATCATTAGTCCGTTGCTTCGGAAGGTGTTCGTAAAGAGAAGAAGCAATAAAGAAACTCTTTACATTCACATTTTTTCATGATTTGTTTGTACTTTTTCATCATCATCATCCTACATCAGAATCAGAATGATCACATACCTACTGTTGAAATGACTCAAAGTTATGATGATGAATAAGCTAGTTATAAATAGCTACCAGGATTGCATAACCTCCTGGGAGCATTAAAAAGAATGAGGGCGTTTGTTTCGCTAGATAGACCTTGGCATGACGCATATAAAGCCTGCAACTTTTGTAGACCCTATTGCCTTAACTTAGAGTTCAAAATTGCACGATCAAATGCCTTGTCACGTTTGGTTTATTCATTAACTTTTTTTATTAAGTACTTTCAATATAAAACCTTCTAATAAAAATTTATACGCCTACATGTTCGTATATATATGTAATCATAATATAACTTATTACATATATCATATGTTACGCTCTTCATTTCGTAATTAAAGATATAATTAAGTTAGTAGAGGACGACCATAAATGACACATTCACAACAAATAGAGAATCTGCTCAAAAAGGAGTCCGAAGAATAAGAATAAAAGAGCACGTATAAAAAGACTGATGAATGTAGACGAAGCCTGAGTGGCGATCGATAGTCCCTGCCTACCCCAATAGGAACTAGCGGTATGAATATATATTTGTATGTTATATATGTTTATATCCTAAGTATAGGCAGAGACATTTTTATAGTGAAATTCTGCGATTAAATAGCTTTTGTTAAATCTTTGAGTCCAATTTAGGCATGTAACGGAGACCGGATCATATTTTATAATTAAGCGTTGACTAGTTTCATATTTTCTTTGTTCTTCAACATAAGCATTTACATAAAACCTAATTTAATGTTCTTTCGAAGTTGGAAGGCCTGAGCCACATAATGTAAAAATGTAATCCCACCAAAAACATTAAATGTAAAAAAATGCCAAGTCTCTCGATGCAGTTTTTCCATCTTAAAAAGTTTTGAGATCTCATAGAAGCCAAGTCCTATTCAAAATATTTCGTAGTTATAAATCAACATTTAGTAATTGTATCAATAGTTTTCTTTATATTATAATTATAGTGACTTGGCAATGAGCACAAATTAAAAGCTGCTTGCTGCCTGGAATTATATGCAAATGTTACTGACGAGACCAGTGATCAGATTATTTGTTATGTGTGAATCATGATGGTCACTACCGACTACATGCTCCAATACAATAATTAAGAATACCTTACGGGCCATCGCTTTATAAAAGTAAATGAATCGAGAGTGCACTAAGACTGACTGCCGTTGCCGAAATTCGGTTGGGACGACACGGATAAACCAAAAGAAAATTAATTTTGTGATATTAATGTTTACGCATGCGGTGTGTGTAACTTTCAACTCCTCCAAATACGAGTATGCCGTTTTATTTGTTTCTTCTTGTGCTCATTGCCAAGTCACTATAATTATAATATAAAGAAAACTATTGATACAATTACTAAATGTTGATTTATAACTACGAAATATTTTGAATAGGACTTGGCTTCTATGAGATCTCAAAACTTTTTAAGATGGAAAAACTGCATCGAGAGACTTGGCATTTTTTTACATTTAATGTTTTTGGTGGGATCTCATTTATTTTTTGTAATGCATTTCTTTCTTTTACTTTTAGGTGACCTCACAATTTCTTGGACGTCAGCTACTGCTTTGCTTAGAACCCATTCTCTATCTCTATCTCTTCTGTTTCTTCTCTGAGGCTTCGTTACTTCTAAGGTAGACAAGTCTGGGCGATATATACTTCGGAGTCGATTATATTCAGCTATTGCTGTCTCCTGAGCTTTGATACTACTAAAATTCACATTTATTAAATGTAATCCACCCAAACTAGTCACTCTTGAAAGGGCCACGTATGCTTGTTTGACGACTGAAAACTCCCATACATGCTGTATGACAACGAATGAAATAAACACGACCCATCTCCAGGAATAGAGATAACTCTGTGTGGACAAAGGTCGCCATTTATGTACAATATTTCACGTTCCATTACACTATATTTACAATTACTTCTATAACAATAGGGCTTAAACTTATATAAATATATGCAAACTAAATAGAACTAAACTAACTAACAAATAACTAACTAAATAAATATATATCTACTAACTTACAAACGATAACTAAACTAAACTAAATAACACGTAAAGTTCTCCGAATATCAATTATCACTACAATATTTTTTAGTTTCGAAATGGGTTTTCATAGACAGATGGCGCTATCAAATGAAAATTATCGAATTATTTTGAAGTACCTACTACTTACACTGCGCTTTGTAACGCAACCATAGCGCGATTCAGACAGGTACAACGCCATCTATCGAGCGCGCATACAATATTTATCGCAATACAATGGAGTTTTAGCTTTATTAATTTAATGAACTTTATGTATTAATTTGTATTAATGATAGTCTATGTATTACATTTATATTATTCTTTTCTATTCTATGTATGTATTCATCCAATTGAATAGGTACTTGAACAACGAACAAAGTTAACAATGCAGTCAAAATCCATACATAATGTTCTTGCCAAACCGCAAATATAAAATTGTTTTCTATGGCATATAATTTTTTAATGTTTTTATAATTTTTCCTTTATATGTGGCTAATGACCTATCTTGGTGCAAAATTTGAAGTTTCTAAGTCTGCTAGAAGTACCTTAGATTTTTGATGATCTGTCAGTGAGTCAGTGAGTGACAAAATGGTGTAACTTTGATCGACCGTAACTCCTAAACTATTAATTCATTTGGCGTGTAATTTCGAACTTAAGCTTGTTCCAATGCCTACTATTATTCACCGAAAACCTAAACTCCTAGCTTTGTCCACGTCGAAGATAAAGGGGGGGCGAAACAGCCGCGAAACGCTTCGAGAAAAGATGGTACGGCCGTGCCCGTTTTGCTCGAGACTTGGCAGGGGCACTGCCGTGCCCCCAGATTATGCATACGATGTCCCTTATTGCAACTGCCTCCGTGGTCCCGCGGTTAAGCGCTTGGTTTCAAGTACAGAACTCTCGGGTTTGATCCGTGAGGGGGTAAACTCACAAATGTAATTTGTATGATTTAACCTAGTTTGGAAGGATATTGCAGGCTTGAATCACCTGATTATCCGAAAATTAAGATGATTTCGTGCTTCGGAGGGCACGTCTTTCTATTCATATCGCTCAACAATCAATAATAAACTAACTAACTCATGTTTTATTTTGAGATTATTTTTTTTGTTTACTTATATACTATTATATTCTTTTTCTTTTGTTGTAAAACCAACCTTAATATTATTTTGCTATTTTTCATGTATTGTTTACCCAAGCTTAGCAATGAATAAATGTTTTTCTTTCTTTCTTTCTTCTTTCTATAAAGCCCGAAAATCTCATAGCCGCCTCCTCCGACCTCCGCGGATGAAAATGGTTAGTGCTAATCTAAGCCGACACTACACTGAGCCTACACCCAGCGGGATCATCTATCTGGGAGACTGATGTATGATGCAGGCAATTTGATCTAGATTTCTCAAGACTCAATCATTCACGCCGTATATCTCCGAAGGGGTTGGCAGAGGTACTAATACTTTTGAACATCACCTGTCAACCTGGTGTTCAGAGTACCCACGTGCTTGGGCAGTGTGTGTAGGGGGCAGGCCCATCGCCTTTTCAGCCGCCTACAAATCATTTCTACCGGTGGGTGTGCGTAAGAGGCGACTAACGGTATTGGGGCTTTTAAGGGACCAACAACCGCTGCCAACAACCTTTATTATACCATCTTTTCCCCACTCAACTTTCCAAAAGTGGCTAAGGAATTACTAATTCCTTGGTTCTGGCTACCCCTTCTAGGGAATTATAGCCGTGAGTATATGTATGTATGTATGTATGTTTTAAATGACCTTGATAGCTCAGTGGGATCACCACCCATTCTTCTTCATTTCTCATACAGACTACGAAAGTTCAAATAGTCATGCGGGCCTACAAACATATTTGATGTTATTAATCAGGGTTGGTAACGGTGAGAGAAAACATCGTGAGGAAACAGTGAACTGATTTATACTTAGTTATGTGACAGTGCATTCTTACTAAACGTCGAACCCTGCTTTGCTACTCGCTTGCTTTGCTTGAATGGGGAAAAGGTAGTATAAAAAAGGGTGGTTCTAAAAGTACAAAAACTTCAGGTTTTCATTAATTTGTAAATAATATTTATTAAAATATCTCCGCAAGGACGTAAACATATGTATTTTACACAGTGCGCGGAGTCATCGCTATAAATAAGTAAAGAATGAAGTTTTATCAACTACGAAATATAGTCGAAAGTTATATTTTCAATTTTTGTTCCCAATGTTCCTTTGTGTCGGCAAATTCAAATAAAATCTGCCATTTTAAGTCAATAACCAAAAATAACAGTTCATTAATGATTCCGCAATTCAAAATGGACCGTTCGGAACAATAAAAATAAACAAGAAAAGAGTTTCTGTATCTTTTGAGTTCAAACTTTTTACGACCGCCGCCGCGCGCCGCCTTTTCTCTTCGAACATCGAAAACAATGTGACGTTGGTTCAAAAAGGGAAACTTTACAACTGTTTTAAATGCCAAATAGAACTGTCAAAAGTAATAAAAACATCTTCATAAAAGTATTAGGAGTACTATTGCAGTACTTTTTCGGCAAATTAACGTTCAAAGAATAGAATAGTACATTTACTACAAAATGTTGAGAAATATTAACGGATGCATAAAATTTTGTTTCGCTCAGGGTTTCATATACCTACCAAAATATAACACGTAATTTTCATGAAAGTTAGTAACTCAAGTACATACATATACTCATGCCATTAGTTCCCATTGGGGTAGACAGATACTATCGCCTCTATACCTCTCAACTTTCATCTAAATTTGTCAATCTATTCATACATGCTTTTTCATTCCTCAGATTACGGTCGCTTGCCTTTTTGAGCACAATCTCTTTTCGATCGAAATGGCCATCCACATTGGCTCTATATATCTCTTTCACCTATTGACTATCATCCATCCTCTCTATCTGTCCAAACCATCTTAATATTCCTTTTTCACGAATAACACAATTTCTCACTCTATCACATAACCCAACATTCCTTTTTTCTGCAAGACATCTTTATTCACTCTGCTTTCATGATTCTTTTGCCACTCCCACATACTGCTATATTGCGGATCGATGTCTTCATCACACTTTCCATCCTGAGTTTCCAGTTTTCCGCCCCGAAAAAACTTCCCAGATATACAAACTCTTTCACTTGTTCCACTTGCAATCAATCTCAATCACGCTCTTGCAATCAAAACTCTCAAAAACCCTGGCAATTTAGGAAATATATTTAAATTGGTTAAAAAAGTAACAAACAGTCTTTTCCCACTTTCAACATTATTAACTAATATATATTTTTAGCAGAAAATATTTATAGCAAACTTAATTTTAACGAGCTTTTTCTATATCATGACCTAAATTTAAAGTTGTAAATTGTCACTGCGCTACAACGCAACCAATGGGCTGTGATGTGAATTATTTCCAGCCAGTGTTCAACCAAAATGTTGTTTACAAAGAGTTCGTATAGGTGTGAGAAAATAAAACAACTAAATAAAGCTATAAATCCCTTGAAGGGGTAGCCAGAGTAGTGAATTAGAAATTCCTCAGCCACTTTTGGAAGTTGCGTGGGGAAAAGATGGTAAAATAAAGGTTGTTGGTGATGGGTCTCCAACCGCATCGCCCAAAAATCCTTTAAAAGCCCCAATACCGTTAGTCGCCGACGAAAGAAATGGGGTAGTGATTTTCTAAGCCGACACTACACAGCAAACATCACCCAAATATCACTTAAAATAACCCCATACCGTTAATCGCCTCATACGACACCCGTGGGTAAAAAGGGGTAGTGACATTATAAGCCGGCACTACACGATAACTCCACTACTACCTATATCCTAACAAAATTAATAAAAAAAATATACCTACTGATAAATAAAGACTCTTGTTTGTGAATTCTAATTCTCATAAGACCGATTTTTTGTGTTGTGAGAACATTTGTGTATGTGTGTGTGAGACAAAGGAAGGTACCCAGAGGCCATATAGCAGTATCACAATGGCTTTCATAGAACTGACTCACGCACCCATTGTTTATCCACTTTTCAGAATTTTTACCAAATTAGAAGCTAACTTATCTTGCATACTACGTCATCTTTCAAACCTACTCGTCCACGGATCATGTTGAGGTGGTTTGGGCACATAGAGAGGATGGATGAAAATAAAGTAGCGAAAGAGATATATACATAGAGCCAATGTGGATGGGATTGTTAGTAGAGGACAGCCTCGTAAAACGTTTCTTGACCAGTTAGAAAATGTTCTTATAAAGGCGGGGGACTGAAGTGAGAAGAATAAAAGAGCATGTATGAGAAGAATAATGAATGTAAGGGAAGCAAGAGAGGTTTGTCAAGATCGTACTAAGTGGCGATCGATAGTCTCTGCCTACCCCAATGGGAATAATGGGCGTGAGTAGAAGTAAGTAAGCTAACCTAGACTATACTAACGGCTATAATTTCCGAAAAGCGGAAGCCAGAGGTTATAAATTATAAATTCTACTGTTACTTTTGGCAATTTATGTTGATAGGAAATGGGTCTTCAACCGCATCGCCCAAAAATAACTTTAAAAAACCCATGCCCTTAGTTTAAATCTTTTTGTTCATGAAAACCTCATGTGGGGATTATTACTAATAAATAAAGAACGTGATGTTCAGAAGTATTAGTACCTCTGCCAACCCCTTCGGGGATATTCGGCGTGAACGTTTATGTTATGTTATGTTATGTTAAATAAAGAATAAATAAAGGAAAGAAAAATTTCGACACAGGCGGGAATCGAACCCGCGACCCGCGGTTAGAAGAATTTCACGCTGGCAGCCATTGACACGGCGGTGGCTCAATTGGCAGAGCGTGTCGGGGCGTATACCCGAGGTCGCGGGTTCGATTCCCGCCTGTGTCGAAATTTTTCTTTCCTTTATTTATTAGCCATACCCTTAGTTTTTTCTTTATGATACAAAAACGGAACCCTAACTCTAACGGAACTCAGATATCCTGAGTCATTTTTAGATGTTAAGAAAGAAAAATGGACTTCGAGACAGTTGCTTATGATTAGTGATGAGTTCCATGAGTATATACTTAGTAGAAGTCCTATGTACCCCTAATCCATAAATACAAACATATACTCACGGCTATAAATCCCTAGAAGGGGTAGCCAGAGCTAAGGAATTAGAAATTACTTAGCCACTTTTGGAAAGTTGAGTGGGGAAAAGATTGTAAAATAAAGGTTGTTGGTGATGGGTCTCCAACCGCATCGCCCATCCCTTAAAAGCCCCAATACCCTTAGTCGCCTCATACGACACCCTCGGGTAGAAAGGGGTAGTGCTATTCTAAACCGACACTACACAGCAAATCCCTAATCCATAACCCAAAAAAGATAGAGAAGAAGTGATACTGGTATTATAAGTCCAAACAAAGGGCGAAATAACTCATACATACATATACTCACGCCATTAATTCCCATTGGGGTAGGCACAGACTATCGATCGCGAAATAACTCAGTAAAACATTTATTATTTTATTCAAATTATAACATTAAGTAGCTGTAAGTATTATTAACGTCAATAAACTCAGTGTTTCGCAAGATGTTCATAACAAGGAAAAAAGAAAAGTTTGTTGCAAAGTTTTTCAAGTAAAATCAATAACTTTTTACTTATTATATTATTTTGCAGCAAAACGTTTGGCTTATAATCCGGAGTACTTTGGTTTCATTGACTGGCGGTAAACTCACAAATTTATGGATAAATGGATATAGCCGTGTAGTGCCGGACTAGAATGTCACTACCCCATTCAACCAACCCGTCGTAAGAGGCGACTAAGGGTATGGGGCTTTTTAAGTGGTTTTCGGGCGATGCGGTTGGAGACCCACCACCAACAATTATTTATTATTATCATTTTCTCCCAATTCAACTTCCAAATGTGGCTGAAGAATTTCTAGCTCTGAAGTTCTGGCTACTCGTTTTTGGGTTTTATTACCGTGAGTATATGTATGTATGTATTAAATATTTAATTTATGTTATTTATGAGACGACATGATAGTCCAGTGGGTAGAACACCCGTCTGAAAACAGAAGGGCGTGAGTTCCAATCCTGGGTCGGGCCTACACCAATTTGTCTTTTGTAAAGTCATATGAGTGGTTAATTTATCATGGTTGTTAACGGTGAGGGAAAACATCGTGAGGAAACCCACATAACTAAGTTGTACTTAGTCATGTGACAGTGTATTCGTACAAAAACGGCGATAGGCCTGCCCCCTATCACGTGAGTACACTGTCTAAGCAAAACGTGGGTACCTTCTCTGGAAACTAGATGGCGCTTGCCATGTGAGTTCAGGAGTATTGGTACCTCTGCCAACCCCTTCGGGGATAAACGGCGTGAACGTTTATGTTATGTAATTCCAAAGCTCTAGAGGTAGCCAGATTTTTGGAAATTATAGCTGTGGCGTTTTGTTCTCGAATATTACGTAAGTAAGTTCGAGGTTTTCGCAACAAAAAATACAGTATATTAAGGATACATGAGATCGCTATAACACAATGATTTTATTTTAAACCTTTTTTTAGTTTTCAAAAAACTTAACTACGCTTTTACTTTATGCGTCCCTTTGATGAAAATTGTATCAATATCATACAAAAATAATGATTTGGATTTCTATTAAAATCGAATTGACATTATCCTAGAATACTTTCTGCTTATGACATTGACTTGTACCAAGTAAATTTCCGTCCAGGAAGTGTTTACAACGTCCAGCTAGCATAACACTGAAAGTTTGTACTGGGATTAAATTAATTTGTATACAGACAACTTGTCAAAGAACAATTCGGCTTTGACTTTAATATTAACATAGCGTACTAAAGCACATAAATAAAATAAAAGAGCATGGAGGAAAATAATAAAGAATATAAGGGAAACTAGAGAGATTTGTCATGATCGTGGCGATCAATAGTCTCTGCCTACCCCAATGGGAATAATGGGCGTGAGTACAAGTAAGTAAAGAAGATATTACATGACATGGTAGCAAAGCAAGTGATCCTGTAGTGTGATGATAAGCTAACTTAAGTTTTTCATCACACTACCGGTTCACGTACTGCCTCAGTCTTAATACCATGGCGCATAATACCCCCTTTACTTCACTTTAGTTGACAGAAATACGATTTTATGCTGTTATGTTATAGTGATCTCAAAAGAGAAATAAAATGACAGTTGTAATTATTTGTAACTAAACGATGACTTTTAATTCAATAATCTTAAGATACATTGTTCAATTTTGTACAAAACAATTTTTCGTTCAAGTATACAACATGCTTCGTTTCTGTATCAGACTGTGTGCCATGAACTTATCATTCTAAAACAATGAAATAATATAACTAAATTGTAATATCAATACTACGTATTAAATGGAGATCGATTGGAATATTGGAAGCTTCTCGAATACATAAAAAATTGATTGGTTAGTCTCATTTTAAAGTTTTTTTTATTATAAAATGGAATATTATTTCATAGAGCTGTACACAGTACATTTTTCTACGGTAACTGCTGCATTGTATATAACCAAAAATAACATTATTTATAATCAAAACAAAATAAAACTGATATATTATCAAATCTGAAATAGTTATTTTCAAACACGCGCGCTAATATCATCGCGTCATTCTTTTTTTGAATATTTTTCTTTTCTATTATGTTGGTATACATAATGCAACGGTTGTACAATTTAAGGTCAACAGGTTAAGCCTCGTTGACACTAGCAAAGTACAGAACTTTTACATTTTAGTTGGTTGTTACTGTGCTTATTTACAAATCTTCAACGCAATATTTTTAATTTAATTTGCTAGTATTTAAAAGAGTTTCTAGTCTTCGATACATTATGTAGAAGAGGCTTTCCCTGACAAGCAATACTAATCTTGGCCACAGTAGCTTTATGGGTCATATAAAACCAATTATTTCTTTCGTACGAAACGATACTGTCCATTTCAATGTATAGGTGAATATTTATTTATATATGACTTGTTAGCGTTGAACTATCAAACATTTTGTTTTAAATACATGTCCTTGCCCATTGCCTTGTCTCAATATTATTTTAGTGAGCTATTCTTGTTTGTTTCTTAAATATTGGAACTTAGGTAAGAAAATTTACAGTGTGGTTTTTTTTTCTAGGGCTAAAATAAGTTCAGTGGTAAGAATAAATATTCAGTAATTTAAATTCGAAGCGTAAACTCTTGGATGGTTGAGTTTTCTGTATTGCATTGCATTGTGCGAGTACAGTTCATTCTGAGAGCCGTATATCTAATTTATATTAAATCATGTTTCTTTTATTCATGAGTATTCAGAAGTTATCAGTGAAATCCAAATCAAGATAAGATGTCTTAACATCTTTTCAGTTTCTATCTATCGTTATCGGCAAATTATTTTATTACTTTATGGTGCTTTGATATGTTTTAAAATTCGTTTAAATAAAACCTAGAAACTAAAATAAAAAAATATGGGCCCATAACAGAATGTTTTTCTCATTGCACGTTTGCTTTTGACAATAAATGGTATCTATTACCTTTCAATAATATTTGCAAGATGTATCTAAGTTTACACGTGCACTTTTTCGAATTGGAGCAAATACCATTTATGATATGCCTATTTAAATTTCTTATTCTCTCTACTTCCTTCTCGTTTTCTCTCGATACTTTTATTTCCAAGCTATCACTTTGTCATGATTATTTGTCCATTTTAAAAGCGAAAATTAAGAAGGATCCGAATGTGTAATAACAAAACTCAATGTATAACAAAATTACAACCATACCAATCATAGATATGAAATCATCGCCATT
>OY755194.1:803535-879536 GCA_963576735.1 Bedellia somnulentella
CATAGACTAAGCGACTAAACAGATATGTGAAGAAAATATTTATTATTATTCCATCCTTTAGAAAAATATATATAAATTTAATAACTGTCTTTTTGAATGGCTTCTAAACTAATAAGAAGAAAGAAATAATTATTATATATTTGAAAAACATGTAATTATAACAATATGGAATAAAACACTCCCGGTTGACGCCAACATGTCATGTCTTTTAATTGATAAACGTTCGCTGCACGCACGGAAATAATCGAGGAACAAAAAATATAGTTTGAGTGCTCCAGCACCAGCAGCAGCAAACATACATACTGCTTGTAACTTAAGCTGTCAACGTTTTCTTTTCTTAGGTATGCATATATTACGTTCAATTTCTATTAATGTTCGTGAATCGATTTTACAGATTCAAGTTATTATTAATTTAACATCTTCCTGCATGTATGTTTGTAACCATCTCCTTTGGACTCCAATTTAACCACTTTTAACGGATAATTTAATTCAAGGTGTACAATTATTAAGAATCAGCCTCGATATATTTATTTCATGGGTTTATTTCATTATCCTAATTAGATACACCAGGATTTTTAAAAAATCCTCGCTCAGCCAGTGTGTGAGAGCAAGTGAGAAAACCACGTTGCCGACTCATTGCTATCGACAAACATAATACATACATATTCTCACGCCGTTAATTCCCATTGGGGTAGGCAGAGACTATCGATCGCCACTTCGTACGATCCTGGCAAACAAACATAATAAAATAATGCAAATAATTCGTCGTAGTAAATCAATACGTTTGACTAAAGACAACGCGTGTTTTGCTAGGCCTGAACAGTGAATAAAGAGTTAAAGAACCAAAATATATGGAACAATGCACCCGACGCTTTTTTTCACAGCAGTATTTCACATACTGTTATTTTTCCATCACTAACTTTTTCTTTTATTTTTACTTTTTAATTGATGTCTTTTAAAAGAGTTTTTATTTAGTTTCACTAGATTAACATTAACATTTTTATGTGTATGATACTTAGACAGATGCAGCATATGCCGCGGTACGCAAAACTGTTTTGCGAATTAACTGTATCAAAAAGTTATCACTTCGAATAACATAGGCATATGAAGTACTTTACATGTATGTTATTTAACCGACTTCAAAAAAGGAGGAGGTTATCAATTCGTCGAAATAGTTTTAACAGTTTAAACTGTTTTGCTTCAAAAGTAGCTGAAAAATATATAATATAAATACATAAATATACTCACGCCATAATTTCCCATTGGGGTAAGCAGAGACAATAGATCGCAACTTTTTACAATCCTGGCAAATCTTTGCAGCTTCGTTTACATTCACCAATCTTTTCATACATGCTCTTTTAGTGCTTCATATTTCGGACGCCTGCATTTTTGAGCACACTCTCATTTGGTCTAGGTATGTCTTCCGTGGATCGGCATCCCTTTGCTCACATCTCTTACTCAGAAACTAGATACTCGAAAATTATAAAATTTATTCTTTATTACAAGTATCGATCTTTTCAAAGTATTCACCCTGAGCACGTATTCACTTTTCCATACGTCTGAACCAATTGGACCTGTGACCACTCTTCTTTAGATACCTCAGAAATCTCGAAATTATAGGTAACCAGCGCATCTTCTTTGCTTTCAAACCTCTTCCCCTTTAGGTTTTCTTTGATTTTTGGAAACAAGTAAAAATGTTAAGGTGCAAGGTCAGGGGAATATGGCGGGTGAGGGAGAATTGACACATTTTTCGAGTTGATAAAGTCTAGTGTTCTGGCAGACGTGTGCGGCGCCGCATTGTCGTGGTGCCAGAGAAGGTGCCGGATTCCTGACTTAGGTCGCTTGTCACACCAAGCTGATATTACTGCTGGAGCAGAAACTGTCACATACCATTCGGAGTTCACCGTTCTTTCGTTCTCTGGCACAACAGTAGCAATATGACCCGTTTTGCAGAAAAACGAGGCGACCATTTGTTTCTGTGTGCTTCGTGCACGGCGACATTTCGTTGGAGTTGGCTCGTCTTCAAAACACCATACAGTCGACTGTCGCTTTGATTCGGGATAATAGTTATATAGCCATGTTTCGTCACCAGTCAGTATATCATAAACGTTTTTTTCTCTCCTCCGTTGAATTTATCTATCATGAATAGGCATCAATCCACCCGACGGTCTTTCTGCTCATCGGTAAGTTTGAGCGGCACGCATCTCGAACAACGTTTACGGAGAGAAAGGTGGTCGTGAATTATGGTTTGCATTGCTGCTGATCCAATTCCTAGTTCTCGCTCTAGCTCTACATATGTAAGTCGTGGATTTTTGCGAATAAGTTTTTCGGCTGCACGAACGTTTTCTTGCGTGACCGCGGTTGGCGGCCGTCCTGTCTTCGCTTATTCTTCGAGACATCCCCGTTCTCTTTTAAATTCAGCAAACCAATTGAATCCTGTTGCTCGGGAACAAGCAGACTCACCAAAAGTAGAAGCCAAAAGTTCAAAATATTCTTGAGGCTTCAAACCTTGTTTAAAGTCATATAGCGCGAAAATCAGATCGACTGAGCTCCATTGTTGCAAGTGAATTCCCGCCAGATTCTCGGAAAAATGATGCTCATTTAAATAAAAATAAATAAAAGAAGTGTGTTCTTTATTCAAATATGTCAATAAAAAACCAGCCTATAAGATGGTGTATAGTTTGCCAGTGTCAATTAAATGAGAAAAGAGTATCTAACTTCTATTGGCATGCCCCTCGTATAGATATCTATAACCAATTTACAATCTTCTGTCCTGTTATGTGCCCAAACCATTTTAACATTCCTTTTTCTTATTTTATTACAATATGTCTTTCACACCACAACATTCACGAATCTCACTATTTCGTAATTGATTACATAAGCTGAAGAACTTCTAAATTTCAAGCAAACCTTTTTTGGAATTTATGAGTTACATAACATAAACATAAACGTTCACGCCGAATATCCCCGAAGGGGTTGGCAGAGGTACTAATACTTTTTAACATCACGTGACATGGTCACCTGGTGTTCAGAGTACCCACGTTTTGCATGGACAGTGTACTCACGTGATAGGGGGCAGGCCTATCGCCGTTTTTGTACGAATACACTGTCACATGACTAAGTACAACTCAGCCATGTGGGTTTCCTCACGATGTTTTCCCTCACCGTTAAGAACCGTGAAAAATTAACCACACATATGTCTTTAGAAAAGACAAATTAGTGTAGGCCCGACCCGGGATTTGAACACTAGTCGCTTGCACGTCAACCGGTGTTCTACCCACTGAGCAATCACGTCGTGTGAATTTATGAGTATATAATGTTATTTCCTAATATATGTTTTTATGACATGTACGCACATTCTCTTGAACAAAATGCTCACAATGTCATCAAATCAATAATTTAAACTATCTATATAATGTTAAATTTCTGAACAAAATAAGTTCTAAAATAAATCCGCAGGATTAATAAAATACCTTATTAAAATACCTAAATATTGATTTTACAATCTTTTCCCAACTTTACTTCCAAAAGTGGCTAAGGAATTTCTTATTCTGGAGCTGTGGGTACCCCTTCTTGGGATTTACAGCCGTGGGTATATTTATGTATGCAACTGATAAACTAGTTCTAATTATTAGTTGAGGAGAATGAAAGTAATGAAACTGTTAATATCTTTCAATACTATGACATGAGAGAAGTATAACATAACATAACATAAACGTTCACGCCGTTTATCCCCGAAGGCGTTGGCAGAGGTACCAATACTTCTGAACTCACATGGCAGTGCCACCTAGTGTCCAGAGAAGGTACCCACGTTTTGCTTAGACAGTGTACTCACGTGATAGGGGGCAGGCCTATCGCCGTTTTGTACGAATACACTGTCACATGACTTAGTACAACTCAGCCATGTGGGTTTCCTCACGATGTTTTCCCTCACCGTTAACAACCATGATAAATTAACCACACATATGACTTTAGAAAAGACAAATTGGTGTAGGCCCGACCCAGGATTGGAACTCACGCCCTTCTGTTTTCGGGCGGGTGTTCTACCCACTGGACTATCATGTCGTCATGAGAGAAGTATCCACATGTTAAATTATATTTGAGTGAATTCAGGAATAAAAATATTTAAAAAAAATAGTGATAAACTGAATCGTTTTAGTCAAAATTTAATTTATTATTAGTTAAAAAAACGGTAGTCTTTTAATTTATACCATAGAATATTTAGAAAGACTTATATCCATTCGCAAAACATATAACAACAGATTGACACTTATGACAAAGCTTTAAATTTGAAAGACTTGATTAGTAGTGCCGTGTAGCGCCGGCTTAGAATAACACTACCCCATTCTACCCGTGGGTGATCGTAAGAGGCGACTAAGGGTATAGGGGCTTTTTAAGTGATTTTTGGGCGATCTGGTTGGAGACCCGTCACCAAAAACATTTACTATTACTATCTTTTTCCCAATCAACTTCCAAAAGTGGCTGAGGAATTTCGCATTCCAAAGCTCTGGCTATGCCGTTAAGGGATTTATAGCCGTGAGTATATGTATGTATGTATGTTGTTTAGTAAAAACATCATTCAGTAAAATTGCACAGACACAATCAAGAAGCCAAATTTTAACATCATAAACACAATTTGAAGAAACGTTCTCTTACAACAGTTTGATTAAATGGCAAGTGATACAATGTTGCTTACCATTTGAGTATATAGAAAATACTGAAAATTAAACTGAGTATGACAAATAAATCAGTATAGTATTTTCAATCGTTCTAATTCGTTATTCTCTCTTTACGTCTGCACGATAAGCGTTGTTCTACCTACTGAGCATCACGGTTATATTATAACGCCTTTCTTTAACAGAGATGAGAATGTATATAATAATCAAGAATCAGTTGTCAGTGTTGGCGCTAATGCCCTATTCGATGATAGGAATACGGAATTTCGACACCAAATGAAAGAGAGTGGACTGTATAACACTATAATGAATAATTACAAGAAATATGGAAACTATAATCTACGCGGTTGCGATGCGTTCGTTGTTAGCTAATCTTAAGTAGTGGCTTAGTCACGCCATGAGCTGCCCCGCGCGCCTTGTTCGCCCCTCTTTCGCCCGCACTAATCTCAGTGTTCTGAACAGTCAGCATAAAAACGGCTGCATTTCTACAACTATAAAACTATGTCGTTAACTAAATTAACTACATAGAAAAACATAAAAAATAATAATAATTAATTAAGCAATAAAATATTGTATATCAATTGCATATTTGTTATCTAGTATTCAGAGTACGAAGTATATTTCAAGTTTATTATAAGTTGTAATCTTATTAGACTTTAAAAGGACAAGACTCTCGAATAAATTGCTTATTTTTGTGTTATTATGAATGTTAACTCTGCGTGGTAGTGTACTCTTTGCGCGCAGTGATAAGGCGGCAAAACAACTTGGTGCGTCGTATTTTCGTTCGCGCGCGCTGCACTTGCCGACAACCAACCAAAACTCATAGATCTCTGACTTCCTCTCAACACTTCTCACTGTTCTACCAATAAAACGGATACAGCACTGTGCCGGGGCTCAAGCTTTTCTGGTTTTATGATAACACCACGAACTATTACAAGGGCGACCGGTCGTCGGCATTCCAAGTATTAAATTTAAATTCAGATGTGCACAATCCTAGTTTACATTATAGTGAAATATATCTATGCAAACCTTTACGATCTACTGTTAAATATTGAAGTTAAATTGTTAATATTAAATTTCTTAGCTATAAAAATCTTAACCAGAGTTTTTTTTTATATAAAAAGTTGTTATAGCAACGTCAACGAACGAAAAAGGTATTCTCTACCTTGTACCGTGTAGGGTTTCGCTGCAAAAAAAGTTAACACAACAAAATTTATTAGTTTCAATATAGTCCTTATTCGCTGGTAGTAAGATCTATATTCTCCTGTCAAGTGCGTGCGGAGGTTGGATATATGTTGGAATGTTACGCATGTGTGCGTAGAATGTCGAAATAGCGGTTTGTTCGTGTTTAGTTATTTAAAATTCGAAATGAGAACTTTTTATTTTTATATTCCTTTTGAGTTTTCTATAGAGTTTGTATTCCTATCACTACGATTTAGAAAACGGTATTTATATTAAACACAAGCGGTTTAATTTACTGATATAAATTAGAAATAAAAATAATCTGAATGATGAACTTGTAGGCTACAATTTGTTTTAAGTATCTATTTATCGCTATCGATCTCTTATAAAAACAAATGTGTAAATAAGTAACTAGTTCTTATTTACATATATTTTGATTTAAACTCTACATTGCTCTACATTCCTTCAATTTATGTGACTGTTCTTAAGTAGAGCGCCTCGTTGAATCTTATCAGAGTAGATGTAAACTTAGACAAAATAGGTCAACCATTTTCTGGCTAACATTCATTTCATCGCATTCTCTTTGAAGACTCGAGACCATCATTGTTATAATGGTTTTTCATTACTAGTTCACAAAGGCAGTTTATAAAGACTTTAATTACCTATCAATTCAAACGAGACTGAAAAAGTCATCTTTATTGTCTCGTTGACATATAGTGATTATTTGCAAATTGTTTAGGAGAAAACAGAACTATCAACCATCTTTACAATAATAATAAAATTGCCGATACACCTCGTACTTAATCCACTAAACACTATCTTGATTCTTAATATTACATTTCTACTATTCATAAGTCTAGGCAAGATACTTTAAATGGTTGATAAAAATCTGTAAAATATAAAATGAAAAGAGAAAATACATACGGAACCTTACCATTTTCAAACATAATTCGAAAGGATCAAAAAAGGTTTCATCTTTGCTCGGAGCTCTTCTCGGGACGAAACTTTTTTTATTTACCTGCGTGGGGCGAAGGACTGCTACCCATATGCTGCCAACGTAGGTACAAAAAGTTTGTTCGTGTACTTTAGAACTTGAATGCAGACTCTTTGCCTTGCTTTTGAAAACGAGATAAAATGTTTTCTTTCAGTTCTTTCACTTTTCTTTCTTTCAGTAACAAAGGCTTTTACGAGTAAATAATTAATTTAAATTTTATTTATTTAGTAGCATTTACAATAAAATATATGAACACGATTATTGAATAGATTCTAAATGACATAACGTGTGAATCATGTATAAGGTAACTTATTAAAAAACACTAACCTAGCAACTTAATTTTGATTTGAACATCGTGGACAATTCACAGAAAGAACACGATTTCTCTCACATTATCTAGCTCTATCTTATAATGAAGATCTTCTTTATTCCTTTCTTCCAATACCTGCCCATTATTTGGCTTATAAACAAGGACTTGATAACTTCGCTTAATGAAATAATTTTATTCAAAACTTACACAAAAACTTCGTGTTTTTGGGAAAGTATTTGATTGTAATACAAAAGACACTGACACAGAGTAGTTAGGTCCTTAGATAGGTATATGACCCAAATAAATAATAGATATTTAGATAAATTGCAGCGTCCTCCTGTATCGAATAGTCATAACTAAAATATTATTTTATTTAGATTGGAGCGCCATCGTGTGGCGAGTAGATATAACTCATTTTCACACTAGTATTATTTATTTAGAAAGATGGCGCTAACATCGTTGATACATTCAACGTGGTTACAAATTGGAAACATAGATGTCACTATAAGAATAAAAGTGTTAAAAAAACAGAAATTTGGACCTGCGGACATGAAAGAAAATAATTGATATCAAAATCATCAAAAACCTTAGTCACTACAAACCAAAGTGTTTAAAGCAGTGTGTTTTCAGACGCTTACGTACTGCACGGAAATCTAGCCTCGGACTGTGGGTGTTTCAAAGTCTTCGAGTCACATTTTAAGCAAATTTTGGAATGTCCTTTTTTAAGCATTATAACTGAATGAAATACATAGTATATTTATTACATACTAGCAGCCCGTCCCGGCTTCGCTCGGGCATAAATTATCATTAACATTTTGTTTTTTATTTTATTACATGTATTATTATTTTAATATATTTTTTTAAGTTTTAAGCTATGTTATATTTTTTTGCTGTGTAGTGTCGGCTTAGAATAGCACTACCCCATTTCTTCCGGTGGGTGTACGTAAGAGGCGACTAACGGTTTTGGGGCTTTTGAGGGATTTGGGGTTGGAAACCCATCACCAACAACCTTTATTTCACCATCTTTTCCCCACACAACTTCCAAAAGTGGCTGAGGAATTTCTGATTTCTTAGCTCTGGCTACCCCTTCTAGGGATTTATAGCCGTGAGTATATGTATGTATGTATGTTATATTTTTTTGTATTTATATTAAGATATATTTTTTATTTTTTTTATTTTTCATAATGAGTAATTACATCAAAAGCCAATCAATTTATAGAGTTAGAGCTTCCCTGTAAACAATATTTGACGTTGTTGTATTTTGGGGCAACAAAATAAATTGATGTTCAGGAGCTCCCACCCGCGACAGGCCAACGTACAGTTGACCGTGAGTAAAACAATTCTTTCGCAGGTCAATCCCTACTAATTTGAAGGTTTGGCCTTGGGACTTATTAATTGTTAAAGCAAAAGATGTTTTAACCGGAAATTGTAGCCGTTTAAATGGAATTGGCAGATCAGTTGGGATCATCGGTATCCTCGGTATTGGGCCAGTGATAATAGTCGCTACAATTAAATTTTGCTTTAACTCTTTGATAACCAGCCTCCCGTACCCCTTCGTGACGCCTGCAACAACTTACTATGCATAGCTAATCGAGCGGAGTTTTATCTATTTTTTTTAATTCGAGATAACTTTCGAATGGAATGTTCGAATCGAATAATTCAAAAAGTAATATAAGGGTATTGAAGTAGACTGAAATAATAATATACGTTTTTTATAAGGATTAGATAGGTACAAATAAAGAGCCTTTTCTAAAGCAGGATTTTAATTTAATTTTTAAAGAATTTTATATAATGACGCTTGTTGTGAGATAACTATAATAGTTAGAGACATGTTGTTGGGGCATTTTTTTTAGATAATGATGTGTTCTATAAAATTGTAGTACATAATTTTATTCTATTGTCAATAGTTTTCGCAGCGCACGCGATGTAAGGATTTTTGTTGGTATTTCTTTAACACCTTGGGTTACATTTTTGAAGTTTACGTAAGGATCCCTAATTTTTTTGAAAATGAAATATAGTCTATGTCACTCGGAAATAGTGTAGCATCAAAACAGTGAAAGAATTTTTCAAATCCGTCCAGTAGTTTTGGAGCCTATTCAATTCAAACAAACAAACAAACAAACAAAAAATCAAACCTTTCCTCTTTATAATATTGGTATAGATTTACTCACAGCCCAATAAATCCCAAAAAATGGTAGATAGAGCTTTAGAATTAGAAATTTATCAGACTCTTGAGAACATTGATAAGAAAAGATACTTACCTACTTACTTATACTCACGCCCATTATTCTCATTGGGGTAGGCAGAGACTATCGATCGCCACTTAGTACGATCTTGACAAACCCTTCTTGCTTCCCTTACATTCATTATTCTTCTCATACATGCTCTTTTATTCTTCTCACTTCGGACCCCCGCCTTTATAAGAACGTTTTCTATCTGGTCAAGAAACGTTTTACGAGGCCGTCCTCTACTAACAATCCCATCCACATTGGCTCTGTATATCTCTTTCGCTACTTAATTTTCATTCATCCTCTCTATGTGCCCAAACCACCTCAACATTCCTTTTTCTATCTTGCATACTACGTCTTTTAGAAAGAAAGAAAGAAAAACATTTATTCATTGCTAAGCTTGGGTAAGCAATACATGAAACATAACAAACCTACTCGTTCACGAATCACAGTATTTCTCACTCTATTACACAGCCTTACATTACATGTACTTCTGAGGGATCTCATTTCCACTGCATTAACTCTACTTTCATGCTTCTTCTGCCATGCCCATCATTCACTACCATACATCAGCGTGGGAACCAGAACAGCATTATGCACAGCCATTCGAGCCTTTTCTAACAACGACTCGCTCAACATCAGACTGTTCATACCTCCATTCACCGCGTTTCCCTTTTTAACTCTCCTTTCAATATCTTCCTCACATTTTCCATCCCTAGTAAACAAACTCCCCAGATATACAAATTCTTTCACTTGTTCCACTTTCTTACCATTTATAACAATGTCACATTCTGTCATACTTTCCTCTCTTTCAAAAATCATTGTTTTGGTTTTGTCCACATTCACTCTCATTCCCTTTCTTTCGAAAGACTTACACGCAATGTTCACCATCTCCTGCAACTCAATTACCGTTGATGCAAGTAATACTTGATCGTCAGCGTTTAAGAGGCATTTAAAGATGAACCCACTCATTTTCAGTCCATAATCACTTTCGTGCAGTTCTTTCAAAAAGTCGTCCATGAACAAATTGAAGAGCCACGGAGAAGCCACACAACCCTGTCGAACGCCCCTAGAGATCTCAAACCAGTCCGTGTCTTCTCCGTTTACTCTCACACATGCATTGGAATCCTCATAGAGTGACTCCAATGCACGTATAAGTTGGCTCCCCAAACCGAACTTAGACAACACCTTCCACAAATACTTTCTTACTTCCCTATCATACGCCTTCTCCAAATCAATGAATGTGCAATACACTTTTTGGTTTTTTGCCAAAAATTTTTCTGTGATGCAGGAGAAGACTTGATTCATACATCCCATTCCCTTCCTAAATCCTGCTTGTACATCCCAAATTTTTTCATCCGTTTCTTTCATCACCCTTTCGATTAGAACTTTCGCATACAATTTGCCGACAACACTGAGTAGGCTGATACCACGGTAGTTTTTTGCTTCTTGGCGTGACCCTTTCTCTTTATGTAGGGGCACAATCACGGCTCTACACCAATCTTTTAATAAAAATATATTATTGTAAAATAAAGTTTAGTATGAAAAGATTGATGGATGTAAACGAAGCAAGAGAGGTTTGTCAGGATCGTACGAAGTGGCGATCAATAGTCTCTGCCTGCCCCAATGGGAACTAATGGCGTGAGTATATGTATGTATGTAAAGTTTAACCGATGATTGTACTCCATATGGTGTAAAATAGTTTTACATAATTAAATTCCAATGTGTTAATAGAAAAGCAACTAGTTTGACGGCGATAATTGTCCCTATAATTGCTTTATTACTCAATACGATATGTTAATCTGTCTGTCAATACAACTAGGATGTAAGAAAACCTGAATGGCCTAAAATATACACTTATTTATTACAGAACTGTGTTGTGTCGACCTAGGATAGTTTGAGGATAGTACATGGATAGTACTAAATCATGTCTTCCTTATACTATATATCCTGAGTCTGCTGGTAACATATTTTCTTCGTCTTATGCTGTGTATTTTTGCTTTATGCTTGACATTTTCCGTTGGAATATTGATCTACAAATTGACTGATAAAATACTACTCTATTTAATGTTTTCCAATAGAACGCCAAAAGCTTACAATATATTTATACCATACATAAACGTAACATAACATAAACGTTCACGCCGTTTATCCCCGAAGGGGTTGGCAGAGGTACCAATACTCCTGAACTCACATGGCAAGCGCCATCTAGTTTCCAGAGAAGGTACCCACATTTTGCTTAGACAGTGTACTCACGTGATAGGGGGCAGGCCTATCGCCGTTTTGTACGAATACACTGTCACATGACTAAGTACAACTCAGCCATGTGGGTTTCCTCACGATGTTTTCCCTCACCGTTAGCAACCATGATGAATTAACCACACATATGACTTTAGAAAAGACAAATTGGTGTAGGCCCGTCCCAGGATTGGAACTCACGCCCTTCTGTTTTTCGGGCGGGTGTTCTACCCACTGGACTATCATGTCGCTTATACCATGCATACGTCATATACTCACGGCTAAAAATCCTTAAACGGGGGCACTGCGGAATAATAAATTCTTCAGCCAATTTTGGAAGTTAAGTGGCGAAATGATTGTAACGGAAATGTTTGTGGTGATGGGTCTCCAACCGCATAGCCGAAAAATCACTTAAAAAAAGCCACAATACTCTTAGTCGCCTTTTACGAACACCCACGGGAAGAAATGGGATAGTGCTATTCTAAGCCATTGTAAATTAAAAATATTCATGTGACATAATATTTAAAAAAAACGACTATAGAACAGAAAGAAAGCTCTGCAATATTAGAGAGCTTTTTCCAATACTACCCTGCATAAAGCTCACGAAGTACCAGGAGAACAAAGTATCGCAGGTGTAATATTTTATACCTTATGTTTGTACTGAAATATAAATTCTACCTAAAATCTACTTCCATTTTGTTACAATTTAACAAGTTTTATGTATAACAACATAACCGGACAGATCGGGTAAAAAAAAATAGTTTCCACTGCCGAAGGAGTTAAGCCTGCCATGAATAAAAAAATAAAATGTAAATTCCCTATAAAATAAAATGTTTAAAAACAATTATAACGACTTATTCCAATATTGTAAAATTATTAATGTTTACGATAAAGTTAAGATTGCAATTGTATCGGAGTATCATAGTCAAATCCAATCGCTCACTAAAGTAACAAGAACTAATAACCTTAGACCACTGAATTGTCTGCCACTGTATGTTTGTCCGACTAGTAGTAATGAATACGGGAGGCGGGTGTGGACTCACATATTGCCTCATATACTTAACCAATTGCCTAAGCAACTAAGTCTAGACCTTATTAATTAAAAAAAAAAAATGAAAAGTGCATTAAAAAAATACTTTATTGATGGTAAATGTGTGAACCCATCGCCCTCCACCTCTAAATAAATAAGATATTTTTAATTATTTTTGTTGATTAATTTGTTACATTTTAAATCCAGTCCAGTCCAGTAAATATTGTAAAATCTTATATTAGACTCCCTAGGGGCCACAATCTAGTTTATAAGTATAGATTAATACCCCTTTGTATTATAATAATAAATGTTAAAAACCTTTAAAATAAATAGTTTAATTTTTTTTTAATAGGGCGATTCAGCCATAAATAGATGTTTGTGATGGGTTAAGTTATTTGCTGTTGGGCCGGAGATCACAGGTTCATTGTATACGATGCAAATGAATATTGGATGCAATGATAAATATTGGTGAAGAATCTAGTATAGGTATTTTTGCCGTGTAGTGCCGGCTTAGAATGTCGCTACCCCTATCTACCCACGGGTGTCGTAAGAGGCGACTAAGGGTATTGGGGCTTTTGATTGGATTTTTGGGCGATGCGGTTGGAGACCCATCACCAAAAACCTTTATTTTACCATCTTTTCCCCACTCAACTTCCAAAAGTGGCTGAGGAATCTACAATTCCTTAGCTCTGGCTACCCCTTCTAGAAAATATAGCCGTGAGTATAAGTATGTATGTATGTATTTTTTATGTGTATAGTAAAATACCTTGGTTTAGCAGTGGACTTTTATTTTATTAAACGACACGAAGGTAAACGTAATAATGAAAACGCGGTAGTTGTTTGCACAAGACTAACTTTCATTCACAGACAAGACAGAACCAAAGACAACACAAAGACAAGACAAAAACAATTAATCATTTTGATATAATTTCAACATTTGCTGTGTAGTGTCGGCATATAGAATAACACTACCCCATTTCTTCCGGTGGGTGTACGTAAGAGGCGACTAACGGATTTGGAGCTTTTAAGGGATTTCTGGGCGATCGATGCGGTTGCAGACCCATCACCGAAAACCTTTATTTTACCATCTTTTCCCCACTAAAATGTCCAAACGTGGCTGAGGAATTTCCAATTCCTTAGCTCTGGCTACCCCTTCTAGGGATTTATAGCCGTGAGCATATGTATGTATGTATAATTTCAACAAAACATGCATACATATAATCACGGCTAGAGTCCCAAAATGGGGTAACAAGAGCTTCAGAGTTAGAAATTTCTTAGTCATTTTTGGCGACTAGTGTTCAAATCCCGGGTCGGGCCTACACCAATTTGTCTATTCTAAAGACATATGTGTGGTTAATTTATCATGGTTGTTAACGGTTAGGGAAAACATCGTGAGGAAACCCACATGACTGAGTTGTACTTAGTCATGTGACAGTGTATTTGTACAAAACGGCGATAGGCCTGCCCCCTATCACGTGAGTACACTGTCCATGCAAAACGTGGGTACTCTGAACATCAGGTGACAAAGTCACGTGATGTTCAGAAGTATTAGTACCTCTGCCTACCCCTTCGGGGATATGCGGTGTGAACGTTTATGTTTATGTCACTTTTGGAAGTTAAGTGAGGGAAAGATTGAAAAATAAAGGATGGTTATTGATGAATCACTAGTCATATAACGTAACAATCACTTAAAATGCCCCAACACCCCGAGGTTCATACGAACTCTAGGGGAAAAATGGGTTAGTGCTTTTTGGGCCAAAGTACGCACAAAATATTCATTCAGAAATATGTTATACATACATACATATACTCACGGCTATAAAACCCTTAATGGGGTAGCCAGAGCTAGGGAATCAGAAATTCCTCAGCCACTTTTGGAAATTGAATGGGGAAAAGATGGTAAAATAAAGGTTGTTGGTGATGGGTCTCCAACCGCATATTTTGTCTATACTATAGTCGTTAGCCTCTTACGTACACCCACCGGAAGAAATGGGGTAGTGCTATTCTAAGCCGTCACTACACAGCTATACCTACTTCTAAAATATATTTAAAAGTGTCGTCGTAAGAGGCGACGAGAGATGTAAACCGACTAGTGTTCAAATCCCGGGTCGGGCCTACACCAATTTGTCTATTCTAAAGACATATGTGTGGTTAATTTATCATGGTTGTTAACGGTTAGGGAAAACATCGTGAGGAAACCCACATGACTGAGTTGTACTTAGTCATGTGACAGTGTATTTGTACAAAACGGCGATAGGCCTGCCCCCTATCACGTGAGTACACTGTCCATGCAAAACGTGGGTACTCTGAACATCAGGTGACAAAGTCACGTGATGTTCAGAAGTATTAGTACCTCTGCCTACCCCTTCGGGGATATGCGGTGTGAACGTTTATGTTTATGTCACTTTTGGAAGTTAAGTGAGGGAAAGATTGAAAAATAAAGGATGGTTATTGATGAATCACTAGTCATATAACGTAACAATCACTTAAAATGCCCCAACACCCCGAGGTTCATACGAACTCTAGGGGAAAAATGGGTTAGTGCTTTTTGGGCCAAAGTACGCACAAAATATTCATTCAGAAATATGTTATACATACATACATATACTCACGGCTATAAAACCCTTAATGGGGTAGCCAGAGCTAGGGAATCAGAAATTCCTCAGCCACTTTTGGAAATTGAATGGGGAAAAGATGGTAAAATAAAGGTTGTTGGTGATGGGTCTCCAACCGCATATTTTGTCTATACTATAGTCGTTAGCCTCTTACGTACACCCACCGGAAGAAATGGGGTAGTGCTATTCTAAGCCGTCACTACACAGCTATACCTACTTCTAAAATATATTTAAAAGTGTCGTCGTAAGAGGCGACGAGAGATGTAAACCTTTTTAAATCGTGTACGTAGCAATTCGAGACCCATTACGTACTAATAATAATTCAGCCTTGTTTTTCGCGCTAAACTTCCAAAAATGACAGAGAACTAGTTTATTCGCGAAGCTCTCGCTACCTTTTTTTGACATAAAAGCCTTGGTGTGGCTTAGGGCAGGAACCTAGCTTTTCTTCTAGGGAGGGGCACATAGCGCGAAATATTTTCTTGAGGGGGCACAGGCCACAACGGGAGTGAAAAATTGATACTTTATTTTCTTATATCGTAGAAGGTACATGTAAATGATGCTTTTCGGGGCACAATGTCAAACATGGGTACTTTTTACACCAGGTGACAATAATATGACGTGATGTTCAGAAGTATTTGTACCTCTGCCTACCGTCCGAGGATATTCGGCGTGATTTTAATTTAAGAGTATGTATGTTTGTAAATATAGAACCTCTTTGTACTCTTCTCAGGAATCGGGTAAAAAGCCTCTTAGTAAATCCTTGTAGCATTCTGAACTGGTTTCGTTCGTAATTTATCTTTATCGAAGATATAAATCCAAGCATTGCGCAAAGAACCCGTTCTTCCACTGGCTTAGTTCTCTTTGTGTGTAAATATATATTAAAGTCAAAGGTTTGATTTCAGTATTTACCAAGAATATAAATAAATAAATATATACGGACATATTACACATAGATCCAGTTAGCAGCAAACTAAGTAGAACTTGTATTATGGGATACTAACTCAACGATATGTTTAATATTATAGAATACATATATAAACTAGGTTGGCATGGGACCGTCGGATGCCAATAAAAGGAGCGAAGCTAGCAATTGCCTGATTCTCAGATATTACTTATCGTTGAACGATTTATTCTACAAATATCTCAACACGCGTTGCTATGCAATTTGTTATGATTCTTTGAATATACTTGTTGGTTTACCTAAACGCGTGATTTATTCTACACAAAACTGCAATGTAGTTATAGTCCTGATTTTTAAAACATAAATTGTTTACAATTATCATTGTTTAAAAAAACATATCTAAATACCTATTTTCTTTAAAAAAAATGTTAATAAAATTTTTGGGAAAAATGTTCTAGAACTCTAGTAGTATTAGCGTTCAAAAGTTCGAAAAATTACCAACTGTTAAGGCCTATCAAACAATAAGGGGTATCCTAGCGTATGGCTGAATACCGACATACATACTAAATTTGCCATCGTTACGAAGAGCCCTTCGCTGCATCCACCTGCCAGAATTGTGTCAATATTTACCAAATGCAAGGAGAAACAACAAACAAATACACGACCAATGAAAGATTTTATGAAATACTTCGACTACTTCAATACGATTTTCGGCATAATGAGTACAATCATAACAAATTACTAAAATTAATTAAATTACTCACTGGAATAGATATAAGTCATGAATTCAAACAAACGTGTTCTAGGTTCCTGCTTGCGTAATTGCTAGGCTTATTGTAGTTTGGAAGTCTGCGCTACAATTTGGTGATGCACTACAGCGGATACAAAAGTGGCAAAAACAATATTATCGAGAAATGTCAACGACTGAAGTATATAGTATCTATAATAATAATTTCGTTAAGGAGTATGGTAGACTCAATCGAAACCTCCTTGTCCTTTGCGAAACGATTGAAAAACATTATGAAACGGAACGTTTATATCATCGGGTGACAGTCAATATGGCGACTAAGATTTGTTTGTCAGCAATCAGCACCATTGAAATTTAGCAAAATACTCGACAATCCGAATTATGCGGATATATGTTGTCGACTCAAAATCATTATTTTTTCGAGTCTACCGTACCCCGTGACGAAATTATTAATATAGATTCTATTTTCACGCGTTGGCATTGTTTACGTAATTTTTCCATATAATAACATTATAATTTTTTAATGGTGATTATTCCTCCGATTTTTATCAAAATTGACATAAACCATCTAGACATAGTCCTTGACCACCGTGCAAAATTTCAGGGTTCTGAGTTGAGCCGTTTGGGAGGAGTACGATCACAACGAAATGCAAAAGTCGGGGGTAAATGGAGCTTCGCTCCAATAACATCTAATATTAAGAAACAATCATTTATGCTCATCACATAAATGTTGCTTTCAGCGGGGATCAAACCCGCAAACTCCGGACCGAGAAGCTGGCCACATATCCACTCGGCCACGGACTATGTATTAATTTTAATGTGCCCAGCTTTCTTGGTTTGAGTTTTTAAACAATTTAAAATACTACAAAAGCCTTCATTAAGTTCCTTTAGGTTCTATAATACGCTATAAATGCCAAAAAAGGGTAGCCACAGCCACATTGTTTAGTTTTTTGAAAGTTGAGTGGTGAAGAGACATTGCAAAATAGAGGTGATGGGTCCCCAGCCGCATACATAGCTAGAAAATCACTTTGAACACCCAACATACGTATACACATACATACATATACTCACGGTTATAAATCTCTATAGGGGTAGAAGAAGCTAAGAAATATGAAATTCCTCAGCCAATTTTGGAAGTTCAGTGGGGAAAAGGTGGTAAAATAAAGGTTGTGATGGGTCTCCAACCGCATCGCCCAGCAATCCTTAAAAAATCCCTAATAAGCGTAGCCGCCTCTTACGTATACCCACGGGAAGGAATGAGGAAGTGCTATTCTAAACTGACACTTCACAGTAAAACGCTCCGAATATGCGAATATACAAAAGCCATGAGCTCTTTAAGTTCTTTGTTATCCTAGTCCTATCACGTTGTTCTACAGCAGGCCATAGGGGTTCACTACTGCTTCATTTTATTGAGACCGCTTTTTTTCTATGCCGTTATTCTAAAGGGTTCCGTTGTCCAATGTCAAAAACGAAAAGTACAATTCGTCATGTCTGTGTGTTTGTTTGACTGTCGGCAGTCTGTTATGGCTTTTGTAAACAAGTACCGTACTCACAGTTTCACAGAGTTATTTTGAATAAGAAAAATAATACATAACATATGTTATATTAATATATGTTATGAGTATATACTCACGACTATAAATCCCTTAACGGGGTAGCCAGAGCTTTGGAATGAGAAATTCCTCAGCCACTTTTGGAAGTTGATTGGGGAAAAGATAGTAATAATAAATGTTTTTGGTGACGGGTCTCCAACCACATCGGCCAAAAATCACTTAAAAAGCCCCTATACCCTTAGTCGCCTCTTACGATCACCCACGGGTAGAACTTGGGTAGTGTTATTCTAAGCCGAAACTACACAGCAATATGTTATTTTTAAATAAGAAAAATAATACATCATGAAAATATAACATAACATAACATAAACGTTCACGCCGAATATCCCCGAAGGGGTTGGCAGAGGTACTAATACTTCTGAACATCATGTGACTTTGTCACCTGGTGTTCAGAGTACCCACGTTTTGCATGGACAGTGTACTCACGTGATAGGGGGCAGGCCTATCGCCGTTTTTTTGTACGAATACACTGTCACATGACTGAGTACAACTCAGCCATGTGGGTTTCCTCACGATGTTTTCCCTCACCGTTAACAACTATGATAAATTAACCACACATATGTCTTTAGAAAAGACAAATTGGTGTAGGCCCGACCCAGGATTTGAACACTAGTCGTTTGCACGATAACCGAGTGTTCTACCCACTGGGCTATCACGGTCTATATTACTAAATAACATAACCGTGCATAACAGTATATGGCAAATATTTATGTTGTCCTCACAAAACGTTGCAATACTAGTCCGATTACTTAAGGAAATAATGGTGATGGAAGTCCATGAATAAATCAATGGTGTGATAGGTTTTTCAGACTCGTCGCGACGATCAAAGCCTCTTTTTACCCCAATCTGAATTAATGACGTGAGTAACGGTTTGCGATAATAATGTGTACCTACGCACAGGGCTATTATCCCACGGAGCCAGAGCTACGGAATCTGATATTCCTTATCTATTTCATGCATACAAATACTCACGGCTATAATTCCCTAAATAATAATAATAATAATAAAACTCTTTATTGCACATTACAAAATAAAAACAACAATTACAAAAAAAGATCGGTATAAAAGCCAAAGTACAACTGGCGGTCTTATCACTAAGAGCGATCTCTTCCAGACAACCCATTAATGGAAAGATTTGCTGGATTAAAAACATGTTCGGTAGATGTCCAATAAATTAAACTGATTTGCTTAAAAACTAAAATTAATCATCAAACTATTATCTATCTATTTTAAGTATTACTAAATATTTATTAAGTTCTAATACACTTACAGATACAGATAGTATTCCATAAAATAAATAATATTCAATAAATACAATACATATGCAATATATATAAAGATTTTTAAATATGATACATATATACATTTTACGACATAATATATAATAGAATATATAAACTTTTGTATGCAACACAAATAATATTATAATGTTTCGGAGAGGAAGTGTTTTTTTACCATTTTCTTGAAAATAGGGAGAGACTTGGCTAATCGCACCTCTACAGGAAGACCGTTCCATAGTTGTACAGCCTGGACGGTAAAGGAGGAACTGTAAAAATTGGTGGAATGGGAAGGGGTACTCAACAAAAGATTGTGGTAAGAACGCAGATTGAGGTCATGTGAAGAGTGAAGGAATTGGAAACGCTCTTTAAGGTAGGAGGGGGTGGCAGGATTAAACAAGATAGAGTACAGGAGAGACAGAGTATGTGCATTCCGGCGGAGACGAATTGGAAGCCACTGAAGTTTATTGCGATACGCAGAGACATGGTCATATTTACGCAGTCCGAAAATAAACCTAATACATAAGTTTTGTAAGCGCTCAAGTTTGTTCAGTTGATCTTCAGTTAGATCGAGATAGCAGGTGTCAGCATAATCAAGTATAGGTAGTAGAAGAGATTGGGCTAAACGGGGTAGCCAGAGCTTTGAAATGAGAAATTCCTCAGCCACTTTTGGAAGCTGAGTGGGGAAAAGATGGTAATAATAAATGTTTTTGGTGACCGTTCTCCAACCACATCGCCCAAAAATCACTTGAAAAGCCCTTATACCCTTAGTCGCCTCTTACGATCACCCACGGGTAGAAATGGGGTACTTTTATTCTAAGCCAACACTACACAGCAAACGTATTCTATTTCGTGTAACGAAAAGACAGTAAAATAAAGGATGGTTATTGATTGGGTCTACCTACAGTCTCATCGCCCGCTTCGCTTCGCTTTCGAGAGAAGAAATAGGTAAGTAGCTTTTTAAGCCGACACTACACACAGCTAGATGGCCTTATTTTAAAAATAATATATGTGGATATAGCCATGAGCTCTTTAAGTTCTTTGCTATCCTAGTCCTATCACGTGGCTCTAAAACAGTCACCAGGGGTTTAATACTGCTCTATTTGATTGAACCGTGATGAAGGTTTAAATCGCGGGCCTGCACCGATTTGTCTTTTCTACACATATGTGTGGTAAATTTATCATGGTTGTTAACGGTGAGGGACAACATCGTGAGGAAACCCACATGGCTAAGTTGTACTTGTGACAGTGTGTTTGTACATAGGCCTGCCGCCAATCACGTGAGTACACTGTCCAAGCAAAACGTGGGTACTCTGAATACTAGGTGTAAATGTCACGTGATGTTCAGAATATTAGTACAACTGCCAACCCCTTCGGCTTATGCGGCGTGAACATTTGAGTTGAGTTATTTGATTGCACCCGCATTTTTATAAAATGACATTAAACAACACGGACCCACAGATTCATAGAGTTAATTTTTGGTAATAAAACAGAAATATGTTTTACGGTGCAAAGATATGACCACTATTTGCCAATCCCAACAGAAATTCCAGGAGTGGGTATAAATAAGGAAGGCGAAATTACGTAGATATGTATACAAAATGGGTAAAATCTGGTTTTGTTGGCAACAAAGTACTAAAAACATAAATTCAAAGTCATATAAATATGATAGTTCAACAGGCATAGCTAAAGCAAAAAGATAGCAAAAGATGCAACATTTAAATTCAAAGCCCTAATAAATAACATAACATAACATAAACATAAACGTTCACGCCGTTTATCCCCGAAGGGGTTGGCAGAGGTACTTATACTTCTAAACATCACGTGACTTTGTCACCTGGTGTTCAGAGTACCCACGTTTTGCATGGACAGTGTACTCACGTGATAGGGGGCAGGCCTATCGCCGTTTTGTACGAATACACTAATAGTATTCACTTAAATTATCTAAATGAAAGGAAAACTTGAGTCATAGCTTATCGATAAATGAATAAATGGTTAAAATAGGATGGTTGGTTTAGAGACCCACCAATCGTTTGAAGGTTTACGATACCCCCATAGAAAGTTTGTATAGTGCTATTTTAAGCCAACTCTAAATAGTCAATATGTATGGTTTCCACGTAGAACAGTTCAAGTCTAGATGGAGCACACTAAAAAATATGATTATGATACTGGGAATTCAAACCCGATTTCTTTCAGTAGGTGATCGTAAGAGGCGACTAGGGTATTAGGGCTACTTAAGAGATTTTTGGGCGATGCGGTTGGAGACCCATCACTCATTACCTTTATTTTACTATCTTTTCGCCCTCAACTTCCAAAAGTGGTTGAGGAATTTCTCATTCTGAAGCTCAGGCTACACCTTCTAGGGATTTATAGCCGTGAGTCTATATATTTAGATTGAAAGCGAGAATTATCATGGGTGTGAGAGGTTTCTAACAAACATTCAAAGTGACGTAAATATTCTCTTTCTACCCCAAAGGTTTTAGTAGCGCGAATATAAGATAGTTTGCGACAAATGTAAGTGTGTAATAACATAGATAAAATAATAATAACACTCCGCATCTCGATAAAACGATTACAATCGCATTTAAATCGATTAATATTAAAAGACTCGAACGTAATAATTAACCAACAGTACTAATAATCGTTATTAAAAGCCATTTATAACGCATTGAGCTTAAAAAACATTAATTAAATCACATATTAAGCTTTATCTAAAGTTGAATCAAGCTTCGGGGAACTTCAATCGACAGTTGTCAGATATAGCTTGTGAAAGCTGCACGCGCTTTGGCTTAGAAAGCTTTAAACGTAACTTGAATGAAACTTAATTTTGTAACGATGTTTTATAAGTTATAAATTTATTCCGAAGTCTTTTTAATCGGTAGAACTGTGATTTAAAGTAATATTTTGTGTTGTGTTTTTAATATAGTGTTAGCGTAAATTTAGTTTTTTTTTGTTTTGTGTTTTGGCGCGCCTGGAATGCGGTTTCGTTTAAATTGACTGATCCTCTTTTGAAACAGTGCAAAAAGGTTGTAATTGTAATTATGAAGTAGCTTTTTAAAGTTGTTTATGGTGTTTTAAAAATAAAAACGGTTCGGATCATATTTTTTTTGACGATTTTGTCGGTATTTGTGGTACATTGATACTGATTTTGTAGTAGAATACTTTTGCACACACATCCATTGTGATGCCGTGTAGTGCCGCCTTAGAGTGACACTACCCCTTTCTACCCAAGGCGACTAAGGGTATGGGGCTTTTTAAGTGGTTTTGGGCGATAATTATAATTTTAATGACTTATATCCCACACAGATTAACATCCCGTCAAGTATAATACTGTAAGGGGTAGATGAGGCAATTATTTTTGTTGATAAAATTATAAATAACACTTTTTTTCAACCTGAAATTAAAAATTGATTCAGTAGTTTTATGTGGCTGTACGTTAGAGACGACTAACGATATTGGGGCTTTAAAGGGATTTTTGGGCGATGTGGTTGGAGACCCATCACCAACAACCTTTATTCTACCATCCTTTCCCCACTCAACTTTCCAAACGTGGCTGAGGAATTTCGAATACCTTATCTCTGGCTACCCCTTCTAGGGATTTATAGCCTTGGGCATATGTATGTATGTATGTAGTTTTATGTAAAAAATATATTATATATTTACTTACTATGCATAGTAAAAATCAATTACCTATTTGTAAGTAATTTAGCATAAATATTAGGCCCTTCATAAAATCTTTAGTGAAAGAATAAAAAAGTTGACTTAAAATTCTTTCTTCCCTGTAGTCCAAACAGTATGAATGCATTCATAAAGGACCTCAAACCCCATTGCATCCAAAAGCGCATGATCACGGACCCACGAATAATTTTAATCTGACTTTTACAATAGAAAAACTGTATTCCGGAACTAATTTCCCCATAACGTAACAAAGAGTCTGACAATTCAATTGGTGGTTAGAGATACAATGAAATATATAATTTGATAATTTTTAGCTAAAAGAATTTACCTTGTGATATTTTTATTACAAATAACGTAACGTTCGTTTATTTGTAAGTGGTTCATGAATCAGGTGAACCAATTTTGATTACTTTTTATCGCTAAAAAATAGTTTTTATTCCCCAATGAGAGGTAAAACTAAGTAACAAGTAGACAAAGACGATTGAATAGTATCCGCTTGTCCTAATTGGCATTACATACATACATACATATACTCACGGCTATAAATCCCTAGATGGGGTAGCCAGAGCTAAGGAATGAGACATTCCTCAACCACCTTTGGAAAGATGAGTGGGAAAAAGATGGTAAAATAAAGGTTGTTGGTGATGGGTGTCCAATCGCATCGCCCAAAAATCACTTTAAAGCCCCAATACCGTTAGTCGCCTCTTACGTACACCCACCGGAAGAAATGGGGTAGTGCTATTCTAAGCTGACACTACACAGCTTCTAAGCTGACACTACACAGCTTCTAAGCTGACACTACACAGCTTCTAAGCTGACACTACACAGCTTAATTGGCATTATATTTAATTAATACCATGACCAGTGTAAGTATAAGATTAGTAAGTCTTAAAATGGTAAAATGCAATACCAGGCTAGGTCGCTAATTACATTAAAAAGTAAAAGATAGGACGAAAGATAGTATTTATTCATTGCCTAAGGGCACATTTATAACAAAATACAAACATTTCACAAATTATTATCACCAAATTTAAAGTACATGGTAAAAGTAACAAAAACAAATATCAACAAAATATATATATATATAGTAGAGACGGTAAAGTCCATAGAAATAGTAAAAAATGGATGAATGAGCCAAACAACTTGGCTAAGAATTTGTATCAGTTGGAAATACAAAGATCTATTGCACCTAGTATATAACTGGACCTATATCAAATATTATTATTTTTTATATAGGAAAAGATTGTAAAATAAAGTTTGTTTGTCTCTAACAGCATTGCCGAAACGTAATTTCAAAGCCCTTATACTCTAAGTTGCCTCTTACAAACACTGACGTAACAAATACTTGTATACAAGTAAAAAAACAAAGTTGCTTCTAAGTTTGCGTTTCACGTTGCGTTCTCTATTTCAATTATCTAGTCGATGTAAAGCGGTGTTCTTTCAAACGTTCTCATTCAATAATTATTACTATTATTCGTTATAATAACAGCGTTTATTATTTTCTCTCGTCCCTTATATTAATAGAACTATAAAAAAATAAATTATTGTCGTGTTTTATAGAAATTCAATGCTGTAGTTCTGTACTAATAATAAGATGTTTTTCAAGTACATATGTATACTCACATCATACCCAGTAACATATACTCACGGTTATAGTCCCAAAAAGGGGAAGCTAATAGCCATAGTTTAGGATTCAAAAATTCTGAGTAAATTTTTGGGATTCGGAAAACTTTTTTTTAATTTTATGTACCCTGTCAGAAAACTTAAGTGATGAAATCTGGGGAATTAAATTACATACATATATATACTCGCAACCATAAATCCAAAAAAGGGTGGCCAGAGCTTCAGAGCTAAAAACTCCTTAGCCACATTTGGAAGTTCATAAAGGCCAAGATGGTAGAAATAAAGTATTGTTGTTGGTGGGTCGAATCTCCAAACGCATCGCCCAAAAACCACGCAAAAAAGTCCCCATACCCTTAGTCGCCTCTTACAACACCCGTGGGTAGAAAGGGATAGTGACATTCTAAACCGGCACTACAAGGCCTTTATACGGGTAACAAATTACTTAGAGAAAAGTATTAATTGCCATTTATATGACACGTTAAATAATAAAAGCAACCGTGATAGCCCAGTGGGTAGAACACTCGGTTATCGTGCAAACGACTAGTGTTCAAATCCTGGGTCGGGCCTACACCAATTTGTCTTTTCTAAAGACATACGAGTATATGTGGTTAATTTATCATGGTTTTTAACGGTGAGGGAAAACATCGTGAGGAAACCCACATGGCTGAGTTGTACTTAGTCATGTGACAGTGTATTCGTACAAAACGGCGATAGGCCTGCCCCCTATCACGTGAGTACACTGTCCATGCAAAACGTGGGTACTCTGAACACCAGGTGACAAAAGTCACGTGATGTTCAGAAGTATTAGTACCTCTGCCAACCCCTTCGGGGATATTCGGCGTGAACGTTTATGTTTATGTTATGTTATATAATACGTTAAATAAAACTCAGTTCATTTCGCGATAAGAAATGTAATGAAAAGGGCCTGCGTTAGATTTCTCTTACGTAACCAAGGTTAGCGCCAGGGCGTCTGTCTGAAGTACTTATTTGTTTCTTCATGATCATGAACGATATTATTGCCTAGTTCAGGCTTAAAATAGCACTAACCCATTTCTTCCCACGTTAGTCTTCATATGCGCCTTTGGGTATAGAGACATTTTAAGTGAATGTTAAGACAACAACCTACATTTAACAATTCTCTTTCAACTGAACTTTTGAAGGCGGTTGCAGATGTTCTAATTCAGAAGGTCTGAATACCCTTTTATGGTATTTATAGCTGTGAGTATATGTATGTATGAACAATACTTTTGCAAAAAATTAAAACCAAGGGATATAATTACTGGTTATGAAGCATTAAATAATATACATACACATATAATATTCACGACTGTATTTCCCAAAAAGAATTAGCCGCAGCTTCATAATTATTTTGTACAAAAATGCTTTCATTTTCTACTTTGAGAGAATTTAAATTTTTGTCTTAGATTAAGTAGCATTTCTTTTTTATTTAAGTTACTAATTAAACCTAGACGAGTTTCAGCAAAACTCAATAATTATAAAAAAAGAACTAAAGCACCACAACATTTTAAAATTATCTATACTTATCTTATGTTAGTCAAATTTTACAACCTTTGAGAACTGTTTCACTTATCTGATAACATCAAATTGACTTTCTATAGATGATTCCTATTCCATTTTATCAAGGAATCTTGTGAAAACCAAAAAATGATGACAAAACAATTATCTGACAGCTGGAAATGTGATTGCCGGCCATTTTGAATGTTTGACATTTTACAAGATGGCGTCGAAATCCGTGTTCAGTTATCTAGTGTTGATGTCTTTGTTGGTTTGGTTCCTGGATCGAGCTGAATGTGGAAATGTGGAGAGGAAACGACGAGAGCCTTGGAGCAATGGGACTTGGTTGTAAGTAGTTTTTAGTTATTCATTGTAAAATAATAGGGTGTATTTTAGAGTATGTACAAAATATAAAAGTGATATTAAAGTAAGGGATTATTAAAAGGACTAAAGAGAAACGTTTCTGGCTTCAACCTGATCATACACATTATTTTTATCTTATTTTTAACAAGTCATAAAGTACCTACGCAAAAAACAGACATTTACACTTAGAAAACCTCCTATAAAACATATGCTATTTCATTTTATATTAAGAAGATCACGACAATTCGTTCATAAAATATAACCAACCTACTTTCGTTTATATTTTTCATCCTATAGTGTGCAAAATAACTGGTGAACTTTTAAGTCATTCCTTAATATACTTCTAAAACGCCTTCTACATCGACGATATTATAAATTAAATAAAATAGTGTAAGACACACACACACACACACACACATGCTCCAAAGAGGCATACATACACACACGCCACACAGGCACATACACAAACACTCACATCACACGCTACATAGGGCCAGCGCTGACTGCCGGCATGGCATGGCAAAGGATTTCGGTACAGATATAGCATTTTTAATCTTATTACCATGAGCATAGAACTCATTTTACTTCATTTTGACACAACGATGCCGACGTTCTGTCCTACCGCGGCCTCCCTCGGCATCGTTGTGTCAAAATGAATTCTATACGCATGGTAATAAGATTAAAAATGCTATATCTGTACCGAAATCCTTTACCATGCCATGCCGGCAGTCAGCGCCGGCCCTTAGCATAATAAATATGATAAAATCATGATTGAAAACTGATTTCTAAGATACAGGACTCCTTGTTTTTGGATCAAAACAGTGACTGATATAAGTTTTAGAAAACTGAAAACAATGGCGTTAAAAAAAGTCATTGGATTAATAAAAAAAATACAACTTTTTCATTCATAATTATGGATATAAGCTTTTACAGAAACTTTGGACAAATAGACTTGTCCATTTATTACGGGGGTCCCGGTTTAAATAAAATCTTGGATTTTATGGACATTCAAAACTAGAAAGTACTAATATCCAACAATAATAATAATTTCTCGATGCAGATACTTTTTCGAACACACGAACATATTAATAAATAACCATATTCCTAATACGATTGGGTCGAAAAGCACACCTGAGCCAAACCGTCTAGACTAGAAAAATAATAAAAATATTTCTCTTTACTATAGGTACTAGTTTTGAATAACAACCAGAGATACTGGTCCCTCTTAAATTTTTGTATTAATATAAACTAGAGCTCATGTTATACTGGAGCTTGAAGTAAGAAGTTTTTGATGCACAGTTGTTAAATGATAACGTTTGTATGTCGGGGCGGTGTGGGTGAATAGTCATTTAATTTGGTAAATTGGTTTTTATTTAAAGATTACTAAAAGGAATACAAGTTAATAAGTTCTGTTTTAATTGCGTAGGTTCAATTTTCGGTTTCTGATCAATCATACTCTAAATACAGATATTATTAGGATATGAAAGGAAGGCAATGTTAGTAGAGGACGACCTCGGAGGACACATTTGAACCAAATAAAAAAGGCAGATGTCCGAAGTATGAAGAATAAAAGAGCATGTATGAAAAGATTGATGGATGTAAACGAAGCTAGACAGGTTTGCCAGGATTGTACGAAGCGGCGATGGATAATCTCTGCCTACCCCAAAGGAAACTAACGCCGTGAGTATATGTATATGTATGTATAAGGGTGAATAATGATGAAAATAGTTTGAGTGCTGCAAAAGGAAATTGGCTGAATAATGTACTTCAGAAATGATCTATGGAGTTGTTCAAATTGCAGTAAAAATGAATAATTTTTACAAACACAATGCATAGATCGCACTCTCAGAGCGAAAGAGGCTCAAGTCAAAAATAGCGATATTGAGTTACATACATAGAGAGACATAAAAAAGTATGTTCTATCAGCTGAATAGTAAAACAAAGGCACTTATTGTTAAAAAAACAGGAAAGCGAATTTTCTGTCCCTACAACAATAAGTACCTTTGTTTTAGAACACACTTTTTTATGCCTCTCTATGGCTGCTACTCAATATCACTGTTTTTGACTTGAGTCTCTTTTGTTCTGAGAGTGCGAAATATTGACACATAGGTTATCGAAGGCCTGCCTAGCTACTTACCTATATTCGTACACTTTTTAATCTCTCGTGGTTAGTAGACATTATAAATGTACATAATAATCGGAATTAACGACATGATAGTCTAATGGGTAGAACACCCGCCCGTGAACAGACAGGGGTGAGTTCAAATCCCGGGTCGCGCCTACACCAATTTGTCTTTTCTAAAGTCATATGTGTTGTTAATTTATCATGGTTGTTAACGGTGAGGGAAAACATCGTGAGGAAACCCACATGACCGAGTTGTACTTAGCCATGTGACAGTGTATTCGGACAAAACAGTGATAGGCCTGCCCCCTATCATGTTAGTACACTGTCCAAGCAGAATGTGGGTACCTACTTTGGACACTAGGTGGCGCTTAACGTGATGTTCAGAAGTATTCGTACCACTGCCAACCTCTTCGGGGATAAACGGGGTGAACGTGTATGTTATGTAATCGGAATTAATAAAAAAAATACATTGGTTAATCCTGATTATTATACATACATACATATTCTCACGCTGTTAGTTCCCATTGGGGTAGGCGACTATCGATCGCCACTTTGTACGATCCTGGCAAACCTCTCTAGCTTTATTTATTATTATTATTTTTTTATTATTATTATGTATAATTAATTACCTATATTCGTGTCTTCAATACAAAAATTGGCCAAGTGCGAGTAGGTCCCGCCGTTGAGAGTTTCGTACATACATACATATACTCACGGCTATAATTCCCAAGAAAGGGGTAGCCAGAGCTAAGGAATTAGAAATTCCTCAGCCACTTTTGGAAGGTGCATGGGGAATTGATGGTGAAATAAAGGTTCTTGGTGATGGGTCTCCAACCGCATCGCCCAAAAATTCCTTAAAAGCCCCAATGCCGTTAGTCGCCTTTTACGTACACCCACCGGAAGAAATGGGGTAGTGCTATTCTAAGCCGACACTACACAGCAAGTAGTAACAAGTATAGGCAAGCAAAGCGATAGGTTTATTAAGTTAATTTATTTGACGGTACGAGTATTTCATTAAATGATTTTGCGCAAAGTTCGTAGAATGTCAGGAGGTTTTAACGAAGAGTTTATTTCAATAATCAGTAGTGTAAACCATAAGCAATCGCTCTTCGACATTGCCCAGATAATAAATGGGAACAGAATGGTAAAAAAAGTTTATTTTATTATCATACAGACGTTGATCTGATCATCCGAGGTTTGTGTTAGGGCCGGCGCTGACTGCCAGCATGGCATGGCAAAGGATTTCGGTAAGATATAGCCATTTTTAATCTTATTACCATGAGTATAGAATTCATTTTACACAACGATGCCGACGTTCTGTCCTACCGCGGCCTCCCTCGGCATCGTTGTGTCAAAATAAAGTAAAATGAATTCTATACTCATGGTAATAAGATTAAAAATGGCTATATCTTACCGAAATCCTTTGCCATGCCATGCCGGCGGTCAGCGCCGGCCCTTATGTGTTGATCGATCCATTTCCTCAATGCAGCTCTGAAAGTAGCCCGTGCTGTACTAGGACTGCATAGAATCCAAGCAGCATCGGCATTGAAATTCATTCAAAAACTTTTCTATAGTTTTCATATTTTACAGTTACACACATACAGACAGTTTAGTTCGGGAGTTTACATCTTTCAAACTATTTATTTCGATGAAATATAGTTTGGGAAACCTCAAAGTAATTTTAAAAACTAAATGGGTTTCTTGTGTATAACTATTTGGCTGCGAAACCCTAAAAAGCTGTAGCGAGAACTTCGAAATAACAAATTCTGCTTAACAACGTTTGCAAGTAAAAAGAGGTAGAGTCAAGTTATTGTTTTCTTATAAAGTTTAAATTTAGGATAACTTTGATTCACAAAACGTTGAGGTGAAGCCATTCTATTGGACCGTTTTTTTTATTCAATAATAAAGAGACCGACAGTCAAACAAACACACAGAAATAACGAATTGTAAGTTTTGATTTTCTCCAGTTTAAAATTCCCTTGAAAGACTGAAAAACTGCGGTTTCTATAAAATAACACACACAGTCTTAGTGAACCCCTATTGCCTGCGGTAGGGCCACGTGATGGGACTAGGATCGCAAAGAATTTAAAGAGCTCGTGGCTTTTGAATTTCACATATTCGAGTTTTAAAATAAGGCTAGCAGTGTAGTTTCGACATAAATAAATAGCACCACAATCCTTTTCTTCCCGCGGGTGCTACAGGAGGCGACTTAGGGGCTTATTAAGTAATTGTTGGAAGTAACGGACACAATGAAATATTTTTTACATTATTTCATTTATTTGAGAACTATTTCACTAATCTAATTATATCAAGTTGACTATAGATGGTTCCTATACCATTCAATCGAGAATTCTTGTGAAAATTGCAAAATGAAGACAAAACAATTGAGTGACAGCTGGAAATTTGATTGACGGCCATTTTAAAAATTTGACATTAGAGAAGATGGCGTCGAAATTCGTGTTCAGTTATTTAGAGTTGATGTCTTTGTTGGTTTGGTTCCTGGATCGAGCTGAATGTGGCAATGTTGAGAGGAAACGACGAGAGCCTTGGAGCAATGGGACTTGGTTGTATGTAGTTTTTAGTTATTCATTGTAAAATTATAGGGTGTATTTTAGAGCATATAGAAGAGATATTATTGAGATAAAAGTAAGGGATTATTAAAAGGACTAAAGAGAAACGTATCTGGCTTCAACTTGAACACACATTTTTTCATCTTAATTTTTAACAAGAGGTTATAAAGTAACATAAATTTACACTTAGGAAACCTCCTAATATCAAAGTATTTTCTAAGACTTTTCACGATTGCACGTTATAATTAAAACAACTATTGACTTTCGGATATTTTCATCGCGTGTAATTACATTGTTTTATAAAGCCGGAAGTTTCGAAAACTTTTCAGTTATCATGGACACGAGAAGACTGAGGTGTTATTTGTCATTTTACAGTACTATAAAATTATTAATACTAACTACCTTCACAAAATTTTATATAAAGTCCGCAAAATTTTACTAAAATGGAAGTCTTTCGTTTTAAATAAAAAGATCACGTCAATTCATTCATAATAAACCAACCTACTTTCGTTTATATTTTTCATCCTGTGGGAGTCATGTTAGAGCGCACACTACTGCGGACTCAAACGCACATAGCAGCGTCTCACTCATATTCCTACATCGCGGAGTGTAAATGTTTTTCGAGTTAAGCATAGATACAAATTATAAGTTGGTACATAGCAGGGGTGTACTGGCCAGTATATCTTTGCTGTTTCCACAGTGGTGACCCCTCGATAAGAACACACGCTTCTTTCTACTACATTTCTCGATCTACCCGCAATTTCTATTCCTCGCTTACCTCACCACACCATTCATTCAGCAGAGCATCACAGGCATGCAATCACCGGCCTCATTGCTCACACTGAATTTGGTAATTGGTAATAGGTACCTCCTAGCTTTCCGTCGTATCGACTAGGAGGGGAGTACTGTGGGAGTCATGTTAGAGCGCACACTACTGCGGACTCAAACGCACATAGCAGCGTCTCACTCATATTCCTACATCGCGGAGTGTAAATGTTTTTCGAGTTAAGCATAGATACAAATTATAAGTTGGTACACAGCAGGGTGTACTGGCCAGTATATCTTTGCTGTTTCCACAATCCTATAGTGTACAAAATAACAGGTGTACTTTTGAGTCATTTCTTAATATACTTCTGAAACGCCTTCTACATAGACGATATTATAAATTTAATAAAATAGTGCAAGACACATACACACACGCACATGCTCCAAAGAGGCATACAAACACACACGCCACACAGGCACATACACAAACACGCACATCACACGCTACTTAGCATAATAAATGTGATGAAATCATGATTGAAAACTGATAACGAAGATTCAAGACTTCTTGTTTTTGGATCAAAATAGTGACTGATATAAGTCTTAGAAAACTGTTAACAATGGGAAAAAGATGTGAAATAAGATAAAGAGAGAGACATGTTTACTAACACAATACATAATATATTGACACATAGTTATTGAAAGCCTACATAGCAACATACCTTTATTCATGATTTTAATACAAAAAAATGGCCAAGAGCGAGTCCCGCCCGTAGAGATTTTCCTATAGCAAGCAGTAGTAAGTAAGCAAAGCGACATATCAAGAATACTTTTATTTAAAACGGAATCAGAACGCAAATGTATCTTATTTTATTTGATAATTCCGCGCAATGTTCGTGGATTATCAGATTGTTTAAACGAAGAGATAATTCCATTAAGCAATCACTTTTCCACATTACTCACACAAAGAATGGGAACAGAATGGTAAAAACAGTTATTCTTATTATCTCATACATACATTTATTTATCCACCAGTTCTAACTTTGTTGTCATCGAGTGTTGATCGATCTATTCCCACAATACAGCTCTGGAAATACATAGTCTGTTTATGCGCAATCTACGTCATTATAGAAAGAGCCAATCACGGTCGTTTTTAGTCACGTGACAGTTGCATCAAAAATACTTATTTTAGAAGACGGATTTTAGTGAAATAATGCAATATTTTTATCTCGCATTATTACATACTAGTGGATCGGCCCAGCTCCGCACGGGTAGAAATAGCCCGTGCTGTACCAGGACTGCATAGAATCGAAACAGCATCGGCATTGAAATTCATTCAAAAAACTTTTCTTCAGTTTTCATAAGTTACAGTTTTTTAAAATTATATCATATACTTATATATGGGGAGACGGCCATTTGTATTCATATATTTTTATTTTGTCCTTTTTTTATTTAAAACCTTGACGCGGTGTACACAATCTATCTCTTAATTTTCCACCACTAGTCTCAAACGTTTCGGAAATAAATTGGTGGATAAACTAACATACAGACAAGTCATGACGAAACTAATAAAATTTCGTGTTTTGTGATTCGGCTGCGAATCCCTAAAAAGGTGTAGCCAAATCTTCGAAATTAAAAATTCTGCTTAATAACGTTTGCAAGTAGAAAGAGGTAGGGTCAAATGATTGTTTTCTTATAAAATTTTAACTTAGGTAAACTTTGATTCACAAAACGTGTAAAGCCGCCATCATTCTTTAGGATCGTTTTTTTAAATTCAATGACAGAAAGACCGACAGTCAAACAAACACACAGAAATGATGAATCGTAAGTTTTAGTTTTTTCTATTAGGCTAAAAGCCCTTGCAAGACTTAGAACATCTGCAGTTTCAATAAAATAAAGCAGTAGTGAATCCCAGCTTCCTGCTGTAGGGCCACGTGATAGGACTAGGATAGCAAAGAGTTGAAAGAGATCCTGGTTTTTGAATGTTGCCGTGTAGTGCCGGCTTAGAATGTCGCTACCCCTTTCTCTACCCACGGGTGTCGTAAGAAGCGACTTAGGGTATTGGGGCTTTTTATTGGATTTTTGGGCGATGCGGTTGGAGACCCATCACCAAAATCCTTTATTTTACTATCTTTTCCCCACTCAACTTCCAAAAGTGGCTGAGGAATTTATAATTCCTTGGCTCTGGCTACCCCTTCTAGGGAATTACAGCCGTGAGTATATGTATGTATGTTTTTGAATGTTTGTGAACATCGTGTGTCGACTTAGAATATTAGAATAGTACATAATCATTTCTTCCCGCGTGGTCATAAGAGGCGGGCGTAGGAGGCGGCAGATTCCAGCTGAGAACAATTTAAGTATCGTTCTGTAGCATTGAAATCTTAACAACTGAATGAGACATCATAACAATACTTAAGTCGTTCTCAGCTAGAACACTTAAGTTAAGCCCATCCCAGCTCTTAATTCTCTATAAAGCTGGGCTCCATTTCTTCCCGCGGGTCGTAATAGGCGACTTCTATCTACTACTACATAGAAAACGATATACCTATAGAATGATATATTGTTTTCACATAAAAGGAAAAACAGCCATTTGACGAAACCTATAAATAATACTGTGACACACTTACAGACAGACAACCATGATATCACTAAAAGGGTTTTGTTTTTTTGCCATTCGGATAGGAAACTCTATAAAGTTGTAGCCAGAACTTCGCAATAAGCTATTTGACTAAGTTTTGAAACTATCTTACGGTGTTAATTTGTTTATAAGGAGGCCTAAAAAAATATTTTTCTGTCTTCATTTTAGCTATTTTATTAAAAAATCGATAAAGAAAATGCAATATGCCGCGAAAACGCGACTTTAAGCAATATGGGGGCTATAGCACAAATGACGTCAATTCCGCATTCAACACCAATGAGCGAAGCGATACATAGTCTGTTTATGCGCAATCTACGTCATTATAGAAAGAGCCAATCACGGTCGTTTTTAGTCACGTGACAGTTGCATCAAAAATACTTATTTTAGAAGACGGATTTCAGTGAAATAATGCAATATTTTTATCTCGCATTATTACATACTAGTGGATCGGCCCAGCTCCGCACGGGTAGCGTAGTTTTAAAAACATCAGAGGTTTCTTCAATCACTGCTCAAGGTTTATGAAATTTAGCACCTTGCCTTGATTACAATTTGTAGCACTACAGAATATTGTAACTTTGTGATTTTGAAAGCGCTTTTATGAACGGTTCTGTATATCTGAACATAAGCTAATTTTCAGGTTGAGTTGGTAGATTTGAAGTTGAGTAAAATGCTATGAAAAACTTAAACAAACTAAAAAAAACAATGTAGGATGAAACTACTGGCGCCATCTAGTATGTTATATGTAAGTTAGTAAGGATTTGGTTTCGGTCTATTTTATTTCATTGTATAACTTTGGTGTTTCTGTACCGATTTCTATGTTTTTTTTTTGATTGAATAGGTAATAATGTTATTGTTTTTAAATTTAGGGTGAGTGAGACTATAATAAACGTGAGAGTAAACATATATCATCAGAATGCTCCGAATTGTCAAGCTATCAGGAGTTACACGTATTATTGTGAGTTAACCATAAGAGATAGGCATATGCTGTATTGGGATATTTTTTAGACAATTTTATGTAGAATGTTTCCGTTATATGTGATTTCTATGTAATTTTAACCATTAAGGCTACACACGCGACGGAAGCTTAAAAAATGGAGTAACTTCTCCCGTTTTCCCAAAATTCCCCTTTACTACTCTGCCGAAAAGTATACCATAACCTGCCCAGTAGTATGAAGAATAATTGTTCCAAGTTTTGTTAAAATCCGTTGAGTAGTTTTTGTTTCCATAAGGAACATACAAACCGACAGACAGACAGACAGACAGACGGACAGACAGACAGACAGACAAATAAAAATTTTACTGATTGCATTTTTGGCATCAGTATCGATCACTAATCAACCCCGAATAGTTATTTTTAAATTATATTCCATGTACAGAATTGACCTCTCTACAGGTTTATTATAAGTATAGATTGCTCCAAAAAATGAAATAAAAGAAATGTATATTTTTATTACAGTCAAATAGCCTATTACAATTCTGCCACGTTTGCAGGTTGAAAGAGGTAGGGAAATATTATTATTTTCTTTTAAAGTTTCAAAATTAGTTTACCTTTGACTCACAATACATTAAACTGAAGCCGCATAGGCCACAAACTTAGCATCATTCTATTGGTTTAGTTTTTTTTTTTATTTTCAGACTACACAGAAATGACAAATTGTACGTTTTTCTGTGATTGAGCTACGAAATCCTTTAAAATATTAAAAAAATGCGGTTTTAATAAAATTTCATAGTCGTGGTGAACCCCTATTGCCTGCGGTAGAGCCACGTGATAGGACTAGGATAGCAAAGATTTAAGAGGTCATGGCGTTTGAATTTCACATGCCTGAATTTGAAAATAGGGCTATATCTAGCAGTAGTGTAGAGATGGCTTAGAATAGCACTAATACATTTCTTCCCGCGCGTGCTCTAGGGGGTGAATTTGTTGGCATATCGTTAAGAGTGATGCTCTTCAACAATCTTTATTAAACAATCCTAAACTCCACTGTATGGATACAATGATACAAATTTTGTTACTTTATTTTGTTAATGGGGTGTCTGAGACCCTTATTTTGATCTAAAACCTTGTAGCAGTTAAAAGTTAACATCAACCAATTTTCAACCACGTTGTCTTGTCAGTTTCGGAAATAAACGCTGTGACGTACAGACCGACAGATAAACATGTAACACTAGTAGGGTTTTGCTTTTTGACGTTCGGCATTCAGCTTCGAAATCCCAAAAAGAGGTTGCCAGAACTTCGAAATAACAATTCTGCCACGTTTGCAAGTTGAAAGAGGTAGGGAAAAATGATTTGAAGTTCTAAACTTAGTTAACCTTAAACTCACAAAACATTAAGGTGAAGTCACACAGGCTGCAAGGTAAGCATCATTCTATTGGTTGGTTTTTTTTTAATTTTCATGACACACAGAAATGACGAAACGTAAGTTTTGGTAAGAAGATAAAGATAAATGGTCTTCTGCCATTCAGCTACATAGACTTAAAATTTGCGGTTTCAATAAAATAACATAGTCGCATTAAACCCCTATTGCCTGCGGTAAAGCCACGTGATAGGACTAGGATAGCAAAGAGTTTAAACAAGTCATGGTTATTGAATTTCACATATTCGAATTTTAAAATAAGGCTATCTAGTACTGAAGTGTCGGCTTAGAATAGCCCGTTAAGAGCATCAGCAACAATCTTTAACTATTGATCAATGATACAATTTTTGTTTACTTTATTGGGGTGTCTGAGACCCCTATTTTGACCTAAAACCTAGTAGAGGTTAAAAGTTAACATCAACCAATTACGACCATGTAGTCTCAACAATTTTGGAAAAATAGGGCTGTGACACACAGACAGACAGCCATGATTTATTTATGGAAAACAACAGCTTTTACAAAAAATGTCCATATATATATATATAAGAGATAAAATATAAGAGATTTATAGTAAATTTATAGGTAATTTAAATAATATTTCTTATATTTATATATCAAATATATATAATACATATAATGTTATCAGATCCTAACTACTTGAAAATAATGATTAGCTATGGTTTTTTTCCAATTGGAAGAGCTTATATTAAATAAATCGATTCTCAAATTTTTCCTTTACTATTGAAACCCCTAGCTGTTCTAAGTAAAAAACAGTTTCTTCGGTAATTGGTGGGCGCGGCTCCCACCGCCAGCGGATTTTGGTGCCGGGGATGCGCCCCGCGGGGGACGCGCACGTTGATACCGGCGAGAAGCTCGGGACAGACCACTTCTGCTCTAGCTATCTTAGCGAGGTGGTCAACATCTGCTATTTTCCGTCTATATTCTAAAGGGAGAAGGTGGTGCCTTTTGCAGCGATCAAAGTAATTAGAATCACACACACTGGTTTTGTATTCGAGATGCCGAAGGAAACGCTTTTGGATGGACTCGATTCAGGTTATATAATTTTGGTATTGTGGGTTCCAAACTTGAGATGCATATTCAAGTATACTGCGAATGTAGGTGCAATACAGAATTTGGATGGCTTTAATGTTTTGAAATATTTACAAGTCCTAACAAGAAATCCTAGTAATTTAGAAGCTCTCGACGTAATTTTATTTATATGTAGGTCATATAGTAAATTTGTATCTTGAGAGATTCCGAGATCTCTGATGGAAACATCACTTTCTAGGTCATGTTGCTGATATGGTCATGATATCACTAATAGAGTTTTGATTTTTGCTATTCGGCTATGAAACCCCTAAAAGAGGTAGCTACAACTTCGCAATAACAATACTGCCACGTTTGCAAGTTGAAAGAGGTACGGAAAAATATTGTTTTCTTTTAAAGTTTTAAATTTGGCTTTCCTTTGACCCACAAAACATTAAGGTGAAACCACACAGGCCGTAAGACTAGCATCATTCTATTGCATCGTTTTTTTTATTTTCATGACACACAGAAATGACGAATCGTAAGTTTTGGTAAGAAGATATACATAAAATGGTCTTCTGCCATTCAGCCACAAAATCCTTTCAAGACTTAAAATTTGCGGTTTCAATAAAATAACATAGTCGCATTGAACCCCTATTGCTTGCGATAGAGCCTCGTGATAGGACTATGATAGCAAAACTTATATATTCGCATACTCGGATTTTTTAAATTAGGCAATCTAGTAATGTAGTGTCAGCTTAGAACAGCACTAATCCGTTTCTTCTCGCGGGTGCTACAGGAGACGACTAAGGGTATTGTGGCTTTTTAAGAAACTTATGGAAGATGTTTTAAGAGGCACATCGGCAACAATCTTTATTTTACAATCCTTAACTCAACATTCATAAGAGGATGAATATTTTTTAGTTTTGAAGCTCACGTTACCACTTTTTGAGATTTATATCGGGGACTATATGTACCTCTAGGTACAAAACCACAGGAAATACAAATATATGACGGACACCCAATTTTTCATTTCAAATTTCCTAAACAACAGAATTTTTTATAATGATCTTTCCGATATATTTTTACACAACGCTACCAAACTACATTAAAATAAATATCTTGGAGCAAATATCCCAATAGTACAGAACAACCAATATAGAAATCGATTATTATCTTTGACGGAGTTATCGCGTAACATACTTACAAAGAATATACATGGCCAAGTGCAAGTCACAGTCGGCCGTAAAGGGTTTCGTAGTAGCGAGAATAAATAAGTACAGCGATATATCAAAAATAACATACATACATACACCCACAGAACTTGAAATAACAAATAAGCCACGTTTGCAAGTTGACAGAGGTAAGGAAAAATGATTGTTTTCTAATAAAGTTTAAAATTAGGTAAACTTTGACTCACAAAATGTTAAAGTAAAAAATGATCCATTATCAAATGTTAAAATTGATCCAATTTTTTTTATTTCATTGATAGATAGACCGACAGTCAAACAAACACACAGAAATGACGAATCGTAAGTTTTGGTTTTTGCTATTAAGCTCAAAACGCCTTGCAAAGATTTTCAAAACTGCGGTTTATTTACATACATACATACATATACTCACGGCTATAAATCCCTAGAAGGGGTAGCCAGAGCTAAGGAATTAGAAATCCCTCAGCCACTTTTGGAAGCTGCGTGGGGAAAAGATGGTAAAAACAAAGGTTGTTGGTGATGGGTCGCCCAAAATTCCCTTAAAAAGCCCCAATACCGTTAGTCGTCTCTTACGTACACCCACCGGAAGAAATGGGGTAGTGCTATTCTAAGCCGACACTACACAGCATTTTATAAGGCAGCACAGCACAGCGGTTTATTTATAAGGCAGTAATGAACCCCTATGGCCTGCGGTAGATCCACGTGATAGGACCAGGATAGCAAAGAGTTTTAAGGGTCATGGATTTTGATTGTTCACTATATTTGAATTTTAAAATGAGAATATCGCGCTGTGTAGTCGCTTCGAATAGTGCTTAACCATTTCTTCCCGAAAGGGTCGTAAGAGGCGACTTAAGGTATTTGGCCTTTCAAGTGATTGCTAATCGATGTGGCTGGAGACCAATCACCAACAACCTTTATTCTAAACATTAAAAAGCAAATGAATAATATCTAGTTCTCAAGCTCTGCCTACCCCTTTTTGGTATTTATAGCGGTGACTATATGTATTTTTATCTACGAAACTCTAGCATGATATCTATAAGAAGTAGCCAAAACTTAGAAATATATAACGTTTCTGTCACGTTTGCAAGTTAAAAGAGGTAGGGAAAAAATATTGTTTTCTTATGAAGTTTAAATTTAGGTAAACTTTGACTCTCAAAACATTAAAGTGAAGCCACACAGGCCGTAACGTCAGCATCATGATATTGTTTCGCTTTTTTTTCATGAAGCACAGAAATTATGAATTTTAAGTTTTGGCTTTCTGCTATTCCGCTAAGAAATCCTTTAGAAGACTTAAAATTTTCGTTTTCAATAAAATAACATAGTCGCATTGAACCCCTATTGCCTGCGATAGAGCCACGTGATAGGACTAGGATAGCAAAGAGTTTTAAGAGGTCATGGCTTTTGAATTTCATATATTCGAATTTTAAAATAAGGCTCGCCGTGCAGTGTCGGCTTAGAATAGCACTACCCCGTTTCTACCGATGGGTGTACGTAAGAGGCGACTAACGGTATTGGGGCTTTCAAGGGCTTTTTGGGCGATGCGGTTGGAGACTCATCACCAACAACCTTTACTTTACCATCTTTTCCCCACTCAATTTTCCAAAAGTGGCTGACGAATTTCTAATTCCTTAGCTCTGGCTATCCCTTCTAGGGATTTAAAGCCGTGAGTATATGCATGTTTGTAAAATAAGGCTATCTAGCAGTTTAGTGTCGGATTAGAATAGCGCTAATCCATTTCTTCCCGATCGCGCTCTAGGGGGCGACTTTGTTGGCAGACGCGTTAAGAGACACATCAGCAACAATCTTTATATACAATCCTATACTCCACTGTATTATACGATGATAAAAATTTGATTTTTTTTATTTCTGGTTTCCCCTCTTTTTTGACCAAAAACCTTGTAGCGGTTAAAAATAAACATCAACCAAATTCCACGTAGTCTCAACAATTTTGAAAAAAATACTGTTACATACGTACAGACAGACATACATGATATCACTAATAGGGTTTTGTTTTTTGCACTTCAGCTACGAAACCGTGTAAAGGGGTAGCCAGAACTTCGAAATAACAATTCTGCCACGTTTGCAAGTTGAAAGAGGTACGGAAAAATGATTGTGTTCTTTTAAAGTTTTAAACTTGGTTTACCTTTCACTCACAAAACATTAAGGTGTTTTTAATAAATAAAGAATTAATAAAGGAAAGAAAAATTTCGACACAGGGAATCGAACCCGCGACCTCACTACTTAAAAGTGTAAAAGAAACAAAGGATAGAAGAATTTTGCACTGGCAGCCATTGACACGGTAGCTTAATTGGCAGAGCGACGACGGGGGCGTATACCCGAGGTCGCGGGTTCGATTCCCGCCTGTGTCGAAATTTTTCTTTCCTTTATTTATTCTTCATTTATTAGTCATAATCCCCACATGAGGTTTTCATGAACAAAAACATTCAAATTATTAAAGAGTTGTTTTGATTCCTGACTGAACTTTTAATTCCTCACACATGACCAATTTTTGAAATTCAATCACATACTGACCGACAGTCAAATAAACACACACAAATGACGAATATGTTTAGGTTTTATACAATTCAGCTACAACATAATTAAGAAATTAAAATTAATTAAAATTTGACGTTCATAAAACAAAGATTTATCTTTTTACTTTGAAATAAATGATTATTTTATCGACTATTGACTACATAAACATAAAAACATTAACAGTTTATCCCCGAAGGGGTTGGCAGAGGTACCAATACTCCTGAACTCACATGGCAAGCGCCATCTAGTTTCTAGAGAAGGTACCCACGTTTTGCTATTGACTATTGGCGGAGTAATCGCAAAACCTACAAAAAAACAAACAGTCAAATTGAGAACCTCCTTTTTAACCGACTTCAAAAAAAGGAGTGTTCTCAATTCGACCAGTATATTTTTTTTTTTTGAAGTCGATTAATAAGATATTTATATAAAGCGCTTCCAGTACCCTTTGTAAACTTCTATTCCCTGCTATGAAGCCACGTGATCAGACTAGGATACCAAAGAATTTGAATAGCTAATGACTTTTGACTACCCATATGTACATACATTCATATACTCACGGCAATAAATCCTTGAAAGGGGTAGCCAGAGCTGCAGAATAGGATTACCTATAAGGAGTTAGTTATCCTTAGCCACTTTTGTAATTTGGATGGGAAAAAGATTGGAAAATTAAGGATGTTGGTTCTTCATTCGCTTCAAAAATCACTCAAAAACTTTAAGTCACCTCTTACGACCACCCACAGGTAGAAATGGGGTAGTGCTATTCCATCCCGACACATCATTGCTACTTTTGACTATCCCTGTTTGGGATTTATCTATGTATGTATGTATCTACGAAGCTCCTACAAGAGTGGCATAGAGCTATAACAGCTTCATTAAAATAACATAGTTGCAGTGAACCCCTATCGCCTACTATAGAGCCACGTGATGGGACTAGGATAACAAAGACTTTAAAGAGCTCATGGCTTTTGAATATGCAGATATCCTAAGGGGAAATCTGTTCATTATTACTATTACCACAGACTATATTACCCATCCTCACTCCCTATCCTTCTGAAAGTGACAAATAAATTTTGGGTGCCAAAGCTCTTACTCTTTCTTCGGAGATTGTGAATGAGTATAGGAAGGTAATATTCGTAGTAAAATAAATTAAAGAGGTATTAATGGAAAAGATAATTCTTTATTAATTAGTGATTTATATGGTGGTGATGAGTCTCTAATCGCACCGCCTAAAAAAAACAGCCCCTATACCCTTTGTTGCCTCTTACGAACACCCACAGGAAAAAAATGGGGTAGTGCTATTCTGAGCCGACACTAGAGAGCTACACTTACAATATACATATTGTAAATGGCATGTGATCCATAATATCAGCTTAGAAAACAACTCAGCCATGGTGAACCCCTGGTGCCTGCTATGGAGCCACGTGACGGGACTAGCATAACAAAGAGTTTAAAGAGCTTTTGAATATTTATATATCCTTAGTAGAAATCTTTTTATTATTACCATAGATAATAATATTTTTACGCTATTTACCCATCTTCACCCCCTCTTTTCACAAAAGTAGCTGAAAAATATTAAATTCCAAAGCTCTAATCACCGCTTCAGGAATAATACACGTAACTGAGTAATACAGTAATATACATATACTCACGGCTATAAATTCCTGGATGGGGTAGCCAGAGCTAATGAATTAAAAATTCTTCAGCCACTTTTGGAAAGTTAAGTGGGGAAAAGATGGAAAAGTAAAGGTTGTTGGCGATGGGTCTCCAACCTCATCGCCCGAAAATTGCTTAAAAGCCTCAATACCGTTAGTCGCCTTTTACGTATACCCACCGGAAGAAATTGGGTAATGCTATTCTAAGCCGACACACAACAATATCAAGATCATTTATTTAACCATCTTACCCCCTCTTAATCTAAAATTGGCAGAGAAATTTTTGATTCCAAAGTTATTTTAGTCAATATACCGTTGAGTTAGTATCCCATACTACAAGTCATTAAGTTGAACTAACTTGATCTGGGTCATATGTCCGTATATTATTTTTTTTATTATATATTTATTATAAAGAAAAAACACATTACGGAATGATTATATCGTGGTCACTTAATCCTCTTCTAAGGTTTAATTGTGACCACCGTCCCCCGCTCTTACATTGTAAATCACAGTTGATTGTATTGCGTCTCTTAGTGACGTTCTCTATTTATGTACAACGCTGATTGATATATTTATTAAGTTGAAGAGGGAAGAAAAAAAGACGTGAATTCGCCATGTGGGGCACAAAAATCATACAAACAAGAAAAATAATATTAATAATTACTATGAAAGTAAATTAAAGCTAACACAATATTAACTTAACAAACAAACAACTTAACAAAAACATAACTAATTATTACTTATCCTTAATCCTTTGCGCCACTGCAACAGTGAATTGATTGATACACACATACATTCTGTGTACTAAGTATCGGGAATTTGTCAATAAAACAAAAAATATAAATTATTCATCAAAATTTTTATTATCGCCTTCAAAGTAGGCCCCATCGCTTGCAACATCTCCACCGCTTCACCCAGTCTTCCATACATTTTTGATAGGCTATTTGCGGTATAACCTTTAGCTCATAGAGCGAATTTTCTTTTATGGCTTCTATCGACTCAAAACGTTTTCCTCGAAGTGATAATTTTAACTTGGGAAATAAAAAAACGTCAGACGGAGCCATATCAGGTGAATACGGTGCTTGGTCGAGAACTTTTGTTGAATTTTTCGCTAAAAACTCTTTCACTATAATGGTTGTGTGTGATGGTGCATTATCATGGTGCAGCATCCATGAGTTGTGTTGCCACAAATCTGGACGTTTTCGGCGGATACTCTCACGCAAACGCTTCATGACGCCTAAATAATATTCTTTATTCACTGTTTCTCCCTCTGGAAGGAATTCGGAGTGAACCACACCACGGTAGTAAAAAAAACTGTCAGCATCACCTTGATTTTGGAGCGACTTTGCCGCGGTTTTTTGGGTTTCGGCTCGTTTTCGAGACGCCATTCTGAAGACTGTTGGCTTGTTTGCATGTCGTACTCATAAACCCATGTCTCGTCGCCAGTTATTATACGTTTCATGAAGGTCGGATCCGTAGAAGCTCGGGAAACCATGTCTTCAGCGACATGCTTTCGCTGCGCTTTTTGAACAAAATTGAGCTCTTTTGGAACTAGTCGAGCGGCGACGCGTTTCATGCCAAAAATGTCAAAGAGAATGTTGTGGATGGACTTAAAAGACATGTTCACCTCACAAGCCAACTCTCTCAGACTCATAACGCGATTTTCGAGTACTAGCTTCTTGATTCTGTCGATGTTTTCTTTGGTCGTAGCGGTTGAAGGTCTACCAGAACGAGGCAAGTCTACTACTACTTCTCGGCCTTCTTTAAAATCCTTATACCATTCATAAGCCCTTGTTTTCGATATACACGATTCGCCGTAGGTATTTCGCAACATTTTTAGTGATTCACCACATGAAATATTATATTCGAAACACAAAATTTTAGGCACACGCTTTGTTCAACAATATTTTCCATTGTGAAAATCGCCGGGTACTCAAAACTATGACTAACAAAAATTTAGTTTAAAACGAATTAAATGACAGATCCCGCTCAAATTTTGCGCTAAAATTTGAACGACCTCTTTTATGCGGGTCTTTTTATTGACATATTCCCGATACTTTTCACACAGAGTAGTATATACATATACTCACGCCATTAGTTCCCATTGGGGGCAGGCAGAGACTGTCGATTGCCACTTCGTACGATCCTGACAAACCTCTCTAGCTTTTGAATTGGTTGGAATAACTTAGCATTTATTTATTTTTAGTTGCGTGAAAGTGATTATGGACTAGGATTGGGTAGATTTATCATTAAATGCCTCTTATATACTGATGGTCGTGGGTGGAAGATTTTGAAGAGATTACGAATACAGCTATTTGTTACTGAAGGGCAAGCACGAGCGCTATTTTATCGACACGATAACGGTTAGAACGAGATGGCAGCATACGATACTAAGTAAGTGCGTAAGAGATGGCTGCTTTATCCCACGCGATAACTAATTTAAACACGGCTCGTGCTTGCTCTGCAGTGTTTAACGTACCAACTTTTTGTCTGCACATTTTATCATATAATTTTTGCAGGCGCATACTCGTTTATTGTATTAGAAATATAGTTTTTAGTATACATGGTGATCCCCTGGAGTCCGCTTTCGAGCCACGTGATACAACTAGGATAGTAAAGAGTTTAAAGAGCTTATGTATTTTAAATATTCTCATATTCTTATAGGGGAAATATTTTAATTATTATTATTTCCATAGATCGTCTATTTAACGGTATCGTCCTCCCCTATTCATCTAAAAGTGCCAGAAGAATTTGGATTCCAAAGTTTTTACTTTGCTACAACTTTGGGGATTATCAGTGACTGGGTATTATTATTACAACCACAGATCATTTGTTTGCCGTGTAGTGTCGGCTTAGAATATCACTACCCCATTTCTACCCGTGGGTGATCGTAAGACGCGACTAAGGGTATAGGGGCTTTTTAAGTGATTTTTGGGCGATGCGGTTGGAGACCCGTCACCAAAAACATTTATTATTACCATCTTTTCCCCAATCAACTTCCAAAAGTGGGTGAGGAATTTCTTATTCCAAAGCTCTGGCTACCCCGTTAAGGTATTTATAGCCGTATGTATGTATGTGTGTATCATTTGTTTACCCATCTACCTCTCACTTTACTTCTTAAACTGGCAGAGTAATTTTGGGTTCCAAAGGTCCTACTTCTTCTTTGGAGATTGTTACTGTAACGAACACTCACGGAAAAAAATGAAGTACTGCTATTCTAATCCGACACTACATAGATACACATAAGTATACATTTTGTAAATGTCTGTGTCATGTGATCCATAATAGCAGCTTATAAAACAAATCAGCCTTGGTGAACCCCTGGTGCCTGCTATGGAGCCACGTGACGGTACTAGCATAAATTTTTTAAGAGCTATTTTTATATCCTTAGCGGTTTTTTATTATTACCATAGATCATCTATTTTCTGCCCCTCTTATCCCAAAAGTGGCTGAAAATTTTTGAATTCCAAAGCTCTTATTACCACTTCAGGAATAATAAAAGTGACTTTTACAGCTTAAAAGGGGGCTTAATAAAAAATATTTCGATTTATGATTTTACTATCTTCACCCCCTCTACTTCTCAAAATGGCAGAGAAATGTAGGATACCAAAGTTCTCTTAACTTTAATAAAGGATAAAACAACACAGCCATGGTTATCCCCTAGTGCTCGCTATCGAGCCACGTGATACAACTAGGATAGCAAAGACTTAGAAGAGCTTATGGCTTTTGAAAATGTACTAATCCTTAGGAAAAATCTTTTTTTATCACCATAGGTCATCTATTTAATCCATCCTCACCCCGTATCCTATAAAAAGAGGCAGAAGAATTTTGGTTTCCAAAGCTCTTGACTACCGCTTCGGGGATATAAAATAAAAAATAAAAACAAATTCATTTATTTCAGACTAATTTGATAAATCCATAGTTTGTTGGCAACAATAAGCTTATCCTTGGGCGTACCCATGTTCTGGGCTAGGGGAGGGCAAATCATTTTTTTTTTTAATTCTTTCTCCTAGCTTTTTCCCGTTTCTCAGTCATGGTCGGCTATTTAACCTAAGGGAATGGACGAAAATACTGGTTTTTTTTTCCAAATAATGTAAATACATTGTACTGCAAAGTAAAAAAAATAATCAACAGTAGAGAGGTATACGATATCCAGAGGGGGGGGGGGGGGGCAGCTGCCCTCCCCTGCCCCCCTGGGTACGCCCATGAGCTTATTACTAGGTTAGTAAGAATAATAACTAAAGTAATAAAACAATAATAATAATAAACATAATCAAGAACAATAAACGTTATTTAACAAGCTAGTTTAGATATCTGCCACAAGCAGCACCAGGAAGATGTGCGTGCACACGTACCCAGTGACTGGCGAGTGGACAGTCTGGCCTCGCACTAATCGTTTTCAGGATAATGTTAGATCTTCCACGCATTCGGCGCAACAAAGCGATCCGCTTTCTTATCACCGCATGAAAGCCATCGGTACGTCCATGTGCGAACATACCCGAAGCGCTATAAAATCGCGGAAGTCGCAACATCACCCTAAAGGCGTTGTTATATTGTATTCGTTGAAAGTTCCTGCGTATAGCTGACATAAGGCTTTAAAAATTGTAATTTTCACTTCTGTGCTACACTTTGCAAATCTGCGGGCTAACATGTTGCAGGAAACTGCCATCCCCCTCTCAATATCAGCATTGTCTCTCATATCCTCGGTAACAATATGACCAAGATATTTGAAAGAAGACATCTGAGTGAGAGCCACACCATTTAAGTTTACCAAGGGCACTCTGTCCAGCCCACAATCCCTAGCTCAAAACACCATTAACTCAATTTTCTTTACATTATTAAGAAGGCCATATACCCTTCACAAACAAAAATCAGCTTCCTCAGTGCAACGATCGATGGGCTCAGCAACACCATATCATCAGCGTAACTAATGCTATTTATATAGAGGCCATCAAGAGAGCACCCGACATGTGTGTTGCTGAGTGCAACGATCAGCTCATTCATATAGAGATTGAAGAGTAAAGAAGAGTTTAAGAGGTTAAAATTTGAAAATATTTATGATTTCTCCCAGTATGCCGGTGTCAGCGAGCTTTGCCCAGAGGACATCGTAGTTCACCAGATCAAATGCCCTAGACAAATCCAGAAACGCAGCGTAGACTGTCGTCTTTCTACCAGTGTAGTACTTGATGATGTGCTTAAGAGATCAATCGCACATTTGGTCGATAACATACATACATACATAAACTCACCGCGATATTTCCCTAGAAGGGGTAGCCAGAGCTAAGGAATTATAAATTCCTCAGCCACTTTTGGAAGTTGAGTGGGGAAAAGATGGTTAAAATAAAGGTTTTTGGTGATGGGTCTCCAACCGCATCGCCCAAAAATCCAATAAAAAGCCCCAATACCCTTAGTCGCCTCTTAAAACACCCGTGGGTAGAAAGGGGTAGCGACATTCTAAGCCGGCACTACACGGCGTTTGTCGATAACCCAGGGCGGAAACCGAACTGGGCATCGTGAAGCCTAATATATCGGGTTAACTATCTCTCAAGCAAACCATCAAGCACCTTAGCCGTGATCGTGGCGAATGAGATCGGTCGATAGTTGGTCTTGTCAGAGATGTCTCCAGTTTTATTTTTCACAACTGGAAATACGACCGACCTCATCAGACCCACGGGCAAGTATGCGTGACGTATACAAAGTGTAAATAACATACCCAGAGTTCTCGGCAAGTGCAGCCCTGCATACTGGAAGTGCTTCAAGCTGAGGCCGTCATGTCCTGGCGATTTACACCTCGCGTCATACCTTTAACATAACATAAACATAACATAAACGTTCACGCCGCACATCCCCGAAGGGGTTGGCAGAGGTACTAATACTTCTGAACATCACGTGACTTTGTCATCTGGTGTTCAGAGTACCCTCGTTTTGCATGGACAGTGTACTCACGTGATAGGGGGCAGGCCTATCGCCGTTTTGTACGAATACACTGTCACATGACTAAGTACAACTCAGCCATGTGGGTTTCCTCACGATGTTTTCCCTCACCGTTAACAACCATGATAAATTAACCACACATATGTCTTTAGAAAAGACAAATTGGTGTAGGCCCCGACCTGGGATTTGAACACTAGTCGCTTGCACGTTAACCGAGTGTTCTACCCACTGGGCTATCACGGCTGTATCATACCTTTAACAACTGAAAAAACTTGCTTAGCAGTAACACACTCCAGCACACCGTACACGACCACCTCCGCGCGCGCCTCCCCACCAGCAACTGCACAGCTAGGCGGTTGCACTTGAAAATGTGCCAAAACATGTAAGCAATTTATTCAGGTTCACAGGCACCGGCACCTTTTACACTCACCGGAACGCCGACGGTTTTATTCTTATTACCAAAGATCATAATCTTTACCCATATTCACCCCCTCTTCTCCTAAACGAGGACAAAAAAATTTGGATTCCAAAGTTTTTTCTACTGCTTAGGACTAATAACTGACTTATTATTTATTACTCTCGTGCGTTATGTGACGTTATATACGTTATACCCACGGCTGTAATTCCCTAGAAGGGGTAGCCAGAGCCAAGGAATTATTAATTCCTCAGCCACTTTTGGAAGTTGATTGGGGAAAAGATAATCAAATAAAGGTTTTTGGTGATGTAAGGTTTTTTCAACACAGTTGTTAATTAAATAAATAGCTAATTATTAAAGAAATTTGTTTTAATTATTTATAAGGCAGGTGTCCGTAGTACGAAGAATAAAAAAGCATGTATGAAAAGATTGATGGATGTGAATGAAGCTAGAGAGGTTTGCCAGGATCGTACTAAGTGGCGATCGATAGTCTCTGCCTACCCCAATGGGAACTAACGGCGTGAGAATATGTATGTATGTATGTAAACTTGTTTTCTAAGAATACCTCGACTCTAATGACTAACTAAGCCAACTTGTTTCATGTGATCCGCTATATTTTACCTATACTTACTACACACATACATATGCCCACGGCTATAAATCCCTTGAAGGGGTAGCCAGAGCTAGGGAATCAGAAATTCCTCAGCCACTTTTGGAAGTTGCGTGGAAAGATGGTGCAATAAAGGTTGTTGATGATGGGTCTCCAACCGCATCGCCCAAAAACCCCTTAAAAGCCCCAATACCGTTAGTTGCCTCTTACGTACACCCACTGGAAGAAATTAGTCGTGCTATTCTAAGTCGACACTACACAGCTACAGGATTTTTTATTAGTACATCTATTGTGTGCACCATAATATCAGCCTTTTATTCAACAACACATTAATGGTGATCCCCTGGAGCCCGCTTTCGAGCCACGTGATACAACTAGGATATTAGAGAGTTTAAAGAGCTTATGTCTTCTGAATTAGGGGAAATATTTTCATTATTATTATTACCATAGATCATCTATTTACCGATATCATAACATAACATAACGTAACGTTCACGCAGAATATCCCCGAAGGGGTTGGCAGAGGTACTAATACTTCTGAAAATCACATGAATTTGTCACCTGGTGTTCACAGTACCCACGTTTTGTTTGGACAGTGTACTCACGTGATAGGGGGCAGGCCTATCGCCGTTTTGTCACAAACTGTTAACGATATCGTCATCCCTTATTCTTCTTAAAGTGATAGAGGAATTTTGGATTCCAAAGTTTTTACTTCACTACAATTTCGGGGATTAAATTAGTGACTGAGTATTATAATTATCACCATACATCGTTTGTTTACCTATCTTCACCCACTTATCTTTAAATGAAGGAGAGGAAGTAAAAAGTTCTTTCAACCCCTTTGGAGATTATAACTGTAACTGAGTATAGATAGATAACAGTAGAGTAATTTAAATCTTTTTGTTCATGAAAACCTCATGTGGAGATTATTACTAATAAATAAAGAAGAAATAAAGGAAAGAAAAACGCCCCGACGCTCTGTCGATTGAGCCACCGTGTCAATGGCTGCCTGTGTCGAAATTTTTCTTTCCTTTATTTATTCTTTATTTATTTAACAGTTGAGTATATGAAACAAGATAGCTAAGTGAGTCATTGGAGCCGAGGTATTATCGGAGAACTAGTTTCATTAATAATTAGTAATTTATTTAATTAACAAGTGTGTTGTAAAAGTCGTATAAAATACTAGAGTAATAAGTCGTTACGGTGGGTTCTTTGCTGACTTACATACATATACTCACGGCTATATATCCCTAAACGGGGTAACCAGAGCTAAGAAATTTGAATTCCTCAGCCACTTTTGGAAAATTGAGTGGGGAAAAGATGGTAAAGTAAAGGTAAAAATCCCTTAAACAGCCCTTACACCCGTAGTTGTCTCTGAAGGAAAGCCACGTGAAGAAATGGGGTAGTGCTATTCTAAGCCGACAGTACTTGGCTACACATACAATATACATTTTCTGAATACCTTGTGATACCAGTCTTTGCTATAGTGAACCCCTGGTGCCCGCTACAGAGCCACGTGATGGGACTAGGATAACAAAAAAATTGAAGAGCTCATGGGGTTTGAATATTCACATATCCTTAGAGTAACTCCGTATGTTATTGCCATAGATCATCTATTTACCTATTCCCACCCCCTATTCCTTTGAAATTGGTATTGTCTTCTGAATATTCGCATATCTTTAGAGCAAAAATGTCGTATAACGTAAAATATACTCACGGCAGTAAATCCTTAAAAGGGGCAGCCAGAGCTTCAGAATCAGAAAATTCTTCAGCCGCTTTTGTAAGTTACGTGGGGAAAATATATTAAAATAAATGATTTTGGTGATGGGTCTCCAACCGCATCGCCTATAAAAACATAGTTGTCTCTTAAGAACAGCCACGGGAAGAAATGGGGTAGTGCTATTCTAAGCCGACACTTCTTAGCTACACATGCAATATACATTTTCTAAATACCGTGTGATCCATAATACTTGTCTTTATAAAACAACACAGCAATGGTGAAACCCTAGTACCCGCTATTGAGCCACGTGATGGGACTAGGATAACAAACATTTTGAAGAGCTCATGGCTTTTGAATATTCACATATGCTCACAGTAAAATTGAATATTATTACCATAGGTTATTTACCGAATTACAATAGATCAATCTATTCAACTTTTCTCATACCCTAATCTGTTAATATTGGCAGATGGATTTTGTGTTCCAAAGCTCTTATTACCACTTCGGGGATAATAACAGTGACTAAGTATTATTATTATCACCATAGATCATTACATATACCCTCCTTCACCCGTTCTTTTTCTTTCAACCCCTTTGGAGATTATAGATACATAAATCATACATATATCTACTCACGGCTATAAATCACAAAAAGTAGCAGCCAGAGAGAGGAAGATTCCAGATTTCTGGATGTTGATAGGAGACGTAATGGTAGAAATAAAGTATCGTTGGTGATGGGTCTCCAACGCATCGCCCAAAAACCACTTGAAAAAGCTCCATACCCTTAGTCGCCTCTTACGACACCCGTGGGTAAAAAGGGGTAGTGACATTCTAAGCCGACACTACACGGCTACCATATTCATTTTCTTTATACCGTGTGATTCATAATATCAGCTTTTATAGAGCAATACAGCCGTGGTGAACCCCTGGAGCCCGCTTTCGAGCCACGTGATACAACTAGGATAGTAGAGAATTTAAGGAGCTCATTTCTTTTGAATGTTTGCATATCCTTTATCTTTCAATTTTTCATTACTACCACAGATCATCTATTTCCCCATCCTCACATCCTATTCTTTTAAAAGTGGCAGAAGAGTTTTGGATTCCAAAGCTCTTATTACAGCTTCGGGGTAAATTAAAGTGACTGAGTATTAATAAAGCAAGTATTTATTTTTTTTTTTTTTTTTTTATGTAGCCTTTATTATAGTGTCCCACTGCTGGGCAAAGGCCTCCCCCTGTTGAGTCCACACGTCCCGGCTCTGTGCCACCTCCGGCCACCCCGGCAAAAACTTATCTAGATCGTCCCGCCATCTCCGCCGAGGTCTGCCCCTACGCCGGTAACCGTCTTGTGGCACCCAGTCTGTGGCGATCTTCGCCCATCTGTCTGGGTGCATACGACTTATGTGACCGGCCCAGTTCCACTTTAGCTTGGCGGTTTGTGCACCCACATCAGCAATGCCAGTTAAGGAGCGCAGTGTGGTGTTCCTTACGCGGTCAGACCTGCGAACACTGAGAATGCTGCGCTCCATTGCTCGCTGGCAAACCTTGAGTTTGGACTTCTGAAGTTCTGTCAGTGACCAGGTCTGAGCGCCGTAGGTTAGGATAGGCAGGATACACATGTCGATAAGCTTGCGCTTGAGTGTTAGCGGGAGGCTACCCTTCATTAGCTCCTTCATTGACCAGTAGCTCTTCCAGGCGTTAGAAATCCGTCTTTCGATCTCTTTATCCTGCCTGTTTTCGAAGGAAGCTATCTGGCCCAGGTAAATGTACTCATCAACAAACTGTATCTCCTGCCCATCTACCTCGACCCTACGTTTTCTGCTGTTGGTCATGGCCTTGGTCTTTGACCAATTCATCTTCAGTCCAACTTCAAGGCTAGCGTCACTGAGTTCCTGTAACATATGCTGGAGCTCGGGTGCAGATGGGGCAAACAGGACAATATCATCGGCGAAGCGAAGGTTTGTGAGTCTTCTGCCACCAACTTTAATGCCTCTGTCGGCCCATGGGGCCGCCAGCCTCTTAAACACCTCTTCTAGGGTGCAGGTGAATAGTTTTGGAGATAGCGGGTCTCCTTGTTTGACTCCAAGCAAAGCAAGCATATAAGTATAAAAAGGTTATTGTATATAAAATAAGCTTTGGTACTGGCGATGAGGTGTGTAAATTTTATACAAATTAATTGAAGTAAATTAGAATATATTTTGGAATTCATTATCACTATAGGTTATTTATTTATCCATCAGTTGGTTGGCAGAGGTACCAATACTTCTGAACATCACGTGACTTTGTCGCTTGGTGTTCAGAGTACCCACGTTTTGCATGGACAGTGTACTCACGTGATAGGGGGCAGGCCTATCGCCGTTTTGTACGAATACACTGTCACATGACTTAGTACAACTCAGCCATGTGGGTTTCCTCACGATGTTTTCCCTCACCTTTAACAACTATGATAAATTAACCACACATATGTCTTTAGAAAAGACAAATTGGTGTAGGCCCGACCCAGGATTTGAACACTAGTCGTTTGCACGATAACCGAGTGTTCTACCCACTGGGCTATTACGGTTGCTTCTTCTTAAAGTGGCAGAGTAATTTTGGGTTCCAAAGGTCTTACTACTTGTTTGGAGATTATAACTATATCTGAGTGCAGGTAGGTAACAGTAGATTATATGACACCAATCAGCTAAGTGAGTCATTAGAGCCGAGGTATTCTCGGAGAACAAGTTTCTTTAATAATTAGTAATTTATTTCATTTCTTCGCCAATCGGCAGTAATGTTGATTGGAACGACGTTATGGGTGACTTTAGTGACAGTGAGATCAGTATGGAAGAAATAATGAAAGCAATGAAAAGTATGAAACTAGGGAAAGCGGCAGGGTATGACAGGATAAACACTGAAATGCTGAGGGCTGGTAAAGGGGTGGTGGCTTCCTGGTTGTACTTCCTTTTCCAAAAATGCTGGTCGAGTGGCAAAGTGCCACAAGACTGGTGCAAAGCGGTAATTGTGCCTTTATATAAAGGAAAGGGGTCACACCAGGAGGCTAGAAAGTACCGTGGAATTAGCCTACTCAGCATTGTCGGTAAATTGTATGCAAAGGTTTTGATTGAAAGAGTGATGAATGAAACGGAAGATAAAATTTGGAATGTGCAAGCAGGATTTAGAAAGGGAATGGGATGTATGGACCAAATCTTCTCTTTAAGGAGCATCACCGAAAAGTTCTTAGCTAAGAACCGAAAGGTGTATTGCTCCTTCATTGATTTAGAGAAGGCGTATGATAGGGTGGTAAGAAAGTGTTTATGGGAGGTGTTATCCAAGTTCGGTTTGGGGAGTCGACTTATACGTGCACTGGTATCACTCTATGAGGATTCCAGTGCATGTGTGAGAGTAAACGGGGAAAATACTGACTGGTTCGGGATCTCTCGGGGTGTCCGACAGGGTTGTGTAGCTTCCCCGTGGCTCTTCAATTTGTTCATGGATGACTGTTTAACAGAGTTGCGTGAAAGTGATTATGGATTGAGAATGGGTGGATTCATCATTAAATGCCTCTTATATGCCGACGATCAAGTGCTACTTGCATCATCGGTGGAAGAGCTGCAAGAGATGATGAATATTGCATGTGCGTCTTTTGAGAAAAAGGGAATGAGGGTGAATGTGGATAAAACAAAAACTATGGTTTTTGAGAGAGAGGTGAATATGACCGAATGCGTGATTGAGATTAATGGTAAGAAAGTGGAACAAGTGAAAGAGTTTGTATATTTGGGAAGTTTGTTTACTAGGGATGGAAAGTGTGATGAAGATATCGAGAGAAGAGTGAAAAAGGGTAATGCGGTAAATGGAGCACTGGATAGTCTAATGTCTAGTCAGTCGGTGTCTGCAAAGGCCCGAATGGCTGTGCATGATGCTGTCCTCGTTCCTACGCTTATGTATGGCATTGAATGTTGGGTGTGGCAGAAGAAGCATGAAAGTAGAGTGAATGCAGTAGAAATGAGATCCCTCAGAAAAGTGTGTAATGTAAGGTTATGTGATCGTGTGAGGAATGATGTGATTCGTGTAAGGTGTGGTGTAAAAGATGATATTGTAAGAAAGATAGAAAAAGGAATGTTGAGATGGTTTGGGCACATAGAGAGGATGGATGACAGTAAATTGGTGAAAGAGATATATAGAGCCAATGTGGAAGGTAATGTTAGTAGAGGACGACCTCGGAGGACACATTTGGATCAAATAGAACATGTGCTCAAAAAGGCAGGAGTCCGCAGTATGAAGAATAAAAGAGCATGTATGAAAAGATTGATGGATGTAAACGAAGCCAGAGAGGTTTGCCAGGATCGTACAAAGTGGCGATCGATAGTCTCTGCCTACCCCAATGGGAACTAACGGCGTGAGAATATGTATGTATATGTATGTTATTTAATTAAATAAATGTTGAAAACGCCTTATAAAACACTGTGTAATAAGTCATTACAGCATACATACATACACATACATGTATTCACGGCTATAAATCCCTTAACGGGGTAGCCAGAGCTTTGGAATGAGAAATTCCTCAGCCACTTTTTTTCTGACGTTTTTGGTGACGGGTCTCCAACCACATCGCCCAAAAATCACTTAATAAGCCCCTATACCCTTAGTCGCCTCTTACGATCACCCACGGGTAGAAATGGGGTAGTGTTATTCTAAGCCGACACTACACAGCCATTTATTTATTACATAATTACCAATTTATTTAATTAAAAGAGTGTTGTAAACGCCTTATAAAACACTGTGTAACAAGTCATTACAGCGCTCGGTTCAATGAAGCTGTTTGCTGACTTATATCGTAATGTAGTAACAGAGTTGCGTGAAAGTGATAATGGACTGGGAATGGGTGGATTCATCATTTAATGCCTCTTATACGCTGGCGGTCAAGTGATAATTGTATCATCGGTGGAAAAGTTGCAAGAGATGATGAGCTAGTATACTATTTGAGACCTGGTGTTTAATATATATAATATGCTGTGTAGTGTCGGCTTGGAATAGCACTACCCCATTTCTTCCGGGGGGTGTACGTAAGAGGCGACTAACGGTGTTGGGGCTTTTAAGGGATTTTATGGACGATGAGGCTGGAGACCCATCACCAACAACCTTTATTTTACCATCTTTTTCCCACTTAACTTTCCAAAAGTGGCCGAGGAGTTTCTAATTCCTTAGCTCTGGCTACCCCATCTAGGGATTAACAGCCGTGAGTATATGTATGTATGTTTAATATACCCAGTTTTTTTCCTTAATCATGTGATTTTGGCAGGCATATGGGTGTTTTAATTATCTTTTGTAATAAGCATAACCTTAATAGATTAATGGATAGAACACTACATAGCTATACATATGATCTATAATATCAGCTTTTCGAAAATAACACAGCCGTGGTGAACCCCTGGAGCCCGCTTTTGAGCCACGTGATACAACTAGGATAGTAAAGAGTTTAAAGAGCTCATGGCTTTTGAATTCATATATCCTTAAGAGAAAATAACATGTAACTTAACATATACTTACGGCTATTAATCCCTAAAAGGGGTAGCCAGAGCTAGAAACTCTTTAGCCACATTTGGAAGTTCATCGATGATGGGTCTCCAACCGCATCGCTCAAGAACCACTTAAAAAAATCCTACACCCTTAGTCGCCTCTTACGACACCTGTGGGTAGAAAGGCGTAGTTACATTCTAAGCCGGCACTACACGACAATGCGGCATTTAGAAAAAGTAAGGAGTGTATGTAAAAGGATTGCTGTGTAGTGTCGGCTTAGAATGGCTTGTAGTTCAGCCATGTTAATTTCCTTACGATGTTTTTTCGAATCATTAGCAAGCTTTTAACGTCTTTCGTTCCATCAATTCTACCATGCTATCAGTGCAGTGTCGGCTTAAAACAGCACCGGCTAATTCCTTCCTGGGGGTGTCGTGAGAGGTACCATTGGTAACCATTAGGTAAATGTTTGGCGATGTGGCTGAAGCCCCATCACCACTTTATATATGCAATCTTTTCCCCTTTCAACTTCCAAAAGTGGCTGAGAAATTATGATTGTCGTAACAGTGTGGTATGGTATGGGATTTTTAAATTGGTATTTGGGCTATGCGGTTGGAGACCATTTCTATCATCTTCTTCCCTATCAACTTCCAAATGTGGCTGAGGAGTTTCTAGCTCTGAAGCTCTGGCTACCCCTTTTTAGGATTTATAGCCGTGAGTATATGTATGTATGTAAGCTCTGGCTACCCTTGATGGAATTCATAGACAATATGGGTAGGCAGGTGAGTAGGTAGAAGCTCTTTCCAATTAAGCCACTAAAAATTCTTTATCTGTTCTTGACTACTAAATTAAGGTTTAAACCAACATGCAAGTTAATATTTCTTTTTATTCTATAGCAAAGGGCGATTTTCCAAAATGTCAGCCTTAATAAAACAACACTGCCATGGTGAACCCGTGGTGAACCCCTAGTGCCTCTTTTCGAGCCACGTGATACAACTAGGATAACATAGATTGTACAGAGATCCTTTATCGCCGATTGGTATAGTATAGTTTGATGAAAATAGCACAATTTTCAACTAATTTATAAAAAGGAGGTACTCAATTCGTTTGTATGTTTCTTTTCATGTATGGGCACGTCAGTTAATTCTAAAAGATATTTTTTGGTGCCATATAATTTTCATGAGGTTTAATAGCGTGGTTATAAAAATTTAAAAATGGGTACGTGGATAATCATATTATTTATGGAATTTTATATGAAAACTATGTTTCCGCCAAATGGCTGTGAAATTGGTTGCATTTTGATAAAAAATATATTTTTAATCGGTAGCCTCTCTACTTTCAAAAGTGGAAGGCAATGTTGAAGTTCTGCCTATCCCTTTGGGATTTTGTCGTAAGTATATGTATGTGAGTTGCAAATAAATACAAAACCAGGCGATCATAACTAAGAAAGAATTATAGTTTTTTTATGTTGGCTTCTCGGAAATTCGTCATCACTGGTGAAATCGGCCCCCTGATTACGTATCTTTTGCGACTGACGATTGTGTCGCGAATTGCACGATTGTCGCTGTCAATGTCATTAATTTGTATGGGATTTGACACTTTTGACAGCGACAATATTGCAGCTTGTGACCCAATGGCGGTCGCTAAAGATACATAATTAGGGGGCCGCTTTTATTATATTATCCACTTTGTCTAGGTGGTGTTAACCTCTAGGTTAAAATCTTAACCTTTTGTTTTCACTGAGAAATAACATAATGAATATTGTGCGAAAATGTTTAACTACCGTTTAGACCTCAGTGGTTAAGAGTTATGTCTGAAATGAGGCATAGATTTCATTGGCTGGTTTTTATTTTTCCATTAACCGCAAAGACAATAAATTTATTTACAGTAGTAACTAAAAAACAACTTTAAATTGTTGTTACAACGTCAATTTATAAATGCAATTAATAATATATTTTTAAATTGTTAGTATTGTAGCTATAATACGTGTATGATCTGTTTCTGTTGTTTTAAACCTATACTCTGGTATGAAAATATTGCTTAATCCAGCATTAAAGTGTAAGGACAAATAACTACCTATATTGACTCGGATTAAAACAAAGAAATGATTACTATATTTAAATGAATTTATTTTAAAAAGTTGGTATTTTTATCGATGTTGGCAAAATACTTTCATTAATTTCTTCTTTAGTGTAGGTCACTACATTATCTGGGGGCACGGTAGTGCCCCCGCCAAGACGAACCAAGCGAAGCGCACGGGCACTACCTACCTTTTCTCGAAGCGCTTCGTCGTTTTTGTGAACCCTCATACCGAAGGTGCGAGTCATATGGGCTCTCTCTCGTCTTGGCAACATTTTACATGAAAATTGCATTTGATCGAAACAAAAACAATACATTCTACGCATTCTACGTAACAATACACTAAGGGTTCCTTTCTTTAATATCTAATAAAAACCCGATACCCGCAAATTTACCCAAAGAATCCCTTTTTAAGTTATAATTACGGTCACATACAATTCACTTGACTCTTTATTTCTTTTTTGTGCCCATTATGCCCGTTCTATTGAAGGTCTAAAAAGAAAAAAAGAGTTTCCGAAAGGACCCGTTTGGGTCCCACTCATTAGGGCTACTTAAATATTATTATGGGCCATTATATTCACACCGTACAATCTAAAGATAGTGGAATAGAAATAAAAAAACCTCGGGCTTTTACTTACTCATAATAGGAGGTGCAAGGATATCTATATAGAGCTTTGTGTAGTGGGAAATAGATTTAGTAGCTATGAAGTTTTGCTCTCCTAGTACCTACAACGTGAGCGCCTTACTAGTTTTATGATAAAGCCAGTTTTGATTTGATCAAGCTAGAAAACGAAAAATTGAGTTGGTAAGGGATACTGGTTAGAAGATATATTAAATAAAAATAATACACAAATAAATTCCGCCCTGGCTACGCACGGATGGTGTTAAATATCTTTACTGTTTACCCTCTACAGTATTTAGCGTGATGATACATATCCTATGCCCTTTTCCTGGTTCTATGCTACCTCTCCAACAATTTTCAGCCAGATCGGTTCATCTGTTCTCGAGTTATAAACAGTGTAACTAACACGACTTTCTTTTATATATATAGGTAGCAAACATCCGGATCGATTAATAACCACCAAACCTCGGACATGTCGTCACAGAATAGCACAAACTATTTTTTTTCCCGTGAGTGTATTGTGCTTTTTTTAAGGTGATTCTTGCGCGTTGTGTCTGTATAGTGCATACCCATCACCAAATTGTCTTTCTCTTATTTTAACTTTCAAAAGTGGCTAAGAAATTCACATAACATAAACTTTCACGCAAAATATCCCCGAAGGGGTTGGCAGAGGTACTTGTACCTCTGAACATCACGTGACTTTGTCACCTGGTGTTCAGAGTACCTACCCAAGTTTTGCATGGACAGTGTACTCACGTGATAGGGGGCAGGCCTATCGCCGTTTTTGTACGAATACACTGTCACATGACCCGAGATTAGAACTCAGTCGTTTGCACGATAACCGGTGTTCTACCCATTGAGCTATCACGATTGTTTTTCTACGGAGCTGAGGAATTTCTTATAAAAATGGTTTTATATGAAGGTTGTTCGTAATGGGTCTCCAAAGTAGAAATGGGGTAGTACTATTCTAAGCCGACACTACACAGCTAAGATCAAGATCTACCAGGTTAAGTCATTAACTTTACCACAGATTAATAGAAAGATGTCACTACTCAATTAACTACCCTTTAAATTATGCATAATCTCTAATATATAAAATTGTGAATGCAGTAGAGATGAGGTCCATCAGAAAAAATTGTAATGTTAGATTATGTGACCGAGTGAGAAATAGTGTTATTCGTGAAAAGTGTGGTGAAAGATGATATTGTAAGAAAGATAGAAAAAGGAATGTTGAGATGGTTTGGGCACATAGAGAGGATGGATGATAGAAAATTGGTAAAAGGGATCTATAGAGCTAGTGTGGATGGTAATGTTAGTAGAGGACGACCACGGAGAACACACTTGGACCAAATTGAGAGTGTGCTCAAAAAGGCTGGCGTCCGAAGCATGAAGAATAAAAGAGCATGTATGAAAAGATTGATGGATGTAAACGAAGCTAGGGAGGTTTGTCAGGATCGTACGAAGTGGCGATCAATAGTCTCTGCCTACCCGAATGGGAACTAATGGCGTGAGTATATGTATGTATGTATAAAATTCTCGTGTCACAATGTTTGTCTCCGTACTCCTCCGAAACGGCTTTACCGACTTAAACCAAATTTTGCATGCATATTCAGTAGGTCTGAAAATCGGCTAACATCTATTTTACATACCCCTAAGTTTTAAGGGTTGTCCACCCTTAACATTTTTTTTATAAAAACGCCTTAAGTTCGGCATAAGCAAATTTACAGTACAAAGTCTGTCGGGTCAGCTAGTTATATAATAAAAATGGATTCTTAAAATTTGTTACTAAGAGCAAAACTCGAAAACGGGTTGACCAATTCGACTGATTCTGTTTCTAAAGTGTTACTTAAAATTTGTAGAAGGTTCTTTCTTAGCTATATCAAAAGTGGAAAGGTTGTAAGGATATTTATTAATAAAAACATCGTTTTTCTCATCGGAAGACAAAGACCCAAGGCGGGTGGGCTAAATATATTTTTTTGACAATACGAAGTTAGTAAGTCAGCTAATTTATAATAGTTCTGCAGATAACTCAGTATAATTAGAATGTATCCATAAAAAAAATATACCTAAATATTAACACTTTAATTATAAGCTAAGATTTTCCATATTTACACGTACATACATATATACATACATATACTCACGGCTATAAATCCCTCAACGGGGTAGCCAGAGCTTTGGAATGAGAAATTCCTCAGCCACTTTTGGAAGTTGATTGGGGAGAAGATGATAATAATAAATGTTTTTGGTGACGGGTCTCCAACCACATCGCCCAAAAACCACTTAAAAAGCCCCTATACCCTTAGTCGCCTCTTACGATCACCCACGGGTAGAAATGGGGTAGTGTTATTCTAAGCCGACACTACACGGCCGATTTACACGTGTGTATGTTATATTCTGTATTTAGCCTAAACACAGGCCTGTGGCCTAAACTTAGTTTTAATACTGTGTTGTGTCGGCTTGGAATAGCACTACACCATTTATTTCCAAAGGCTAAGGGTATTGGGTCTTTTTTTAGTGATTTTTGGCCGATGTTGTTGGAGACATATCACCAAAAACAATTGCTTTTCAATCGTATCCGCGCTCAACTTCAAAGAGTGGCTAAGCAATTCCTCATTGCGACGCTCTGCCTACCCTTTCCAATTATTTACAGTCGTGAGTATATGTTTTCTAGTTTTATACACTTTAGGTTCGAGCTGAAGTTGAAGTTATCCGCTTTTAGTGGCCAGACCGAGTTCAAATCACCATTTTTTTATTTAATTGATTGTAGTTATTTATTTTGACTTATTTTTTACGACATGATGCGGCTGCTCTAATCAAGTTGGTCCCATACTAAAAGTTGTTCATAATGATCTCTTTAACAACCCCTTTTGGTTACACTCTATATAAACAAAAATATCGTATATAAATTAACATTACAAGCTCTATATAAATCCATTAATGTTCCTCACAATTCACAAGACATATCACAAAGTGAACTCTTAACTATTTTTCAACGTCTTTTACTGGATTTATAGTAATGATAATGAAATAAAGTTATCTATTTCTAATAAACTTCGGGTTTTATGTGACTTGCTCTTGACGTTTCTTGATTTAAGTTTAAGGTTCTTTTTTGTATCATTTAGGTGAGTAAGGAAATGTATGTATAATTATGGTTATATTTCATAAAAGGCGTAAATACTAGCAAGTAGATAACAAGTAGAGAACAATCAATAAAATATATATGTTGCAACCAACTGGTTAAATCAGCCAGCTGACAAAGCAGCTAGCTGCTTAATTAAATGCCGGCTCCTAGTAAAGGGCTAAAATTCAGTCAGCCATTTAGTTGAACACAACGTCCAACCACTTGGCTGAGCGTTATATCGCCGTCTGGTTATCTAGTGAAACTATAAAAATAAATTCGTATCACACTTGCCGTGTAGTGCCGGCTTAGAATGTCGCTACCCCTTTCTACCCACGGGTGTCGTAAGAGGCGACTAAGGGTATTGGGGCTTTTTATTGGATTTTTGGGCGATGCGGTAGGAGACCCATCACCAAAAAGCTTTATTTTACCGCCTTTTCCCCACTCAACTTCCAAAAGTGGCTGAGGAATTTATAATTCCTTGGCTCTGGCTACCCCTTCTAGGGAATTATAGCCGTGGGTATAAGTATGTATGTACTTAAAAAAATAAAATATTCTTAGGTACTTCTTATGGCAGCAATACTTTAATTAGGTATATTCATTTAAAACAATATCAAAACTTAAATGGCACAAAGCTTTCGCACAGTAACTAACAGGTACCGACTTATTAAGAATGAACATGAGAATATTAAAATAACAAATATAAAGTACATACATACATACACATACATATACTCACGGCTATAATTCCCTTGAAGGGGTAGCCAGGGCTAGGGAATAAAAAAATCCTTAGCCACTTTTGGAAGTTGCGTGGGGAAAAGATGGTGAAATAAAGGTTTATTTATTTATTTATTTATTTATTTAATAGGTACACAAACAGCATTATAACAAACATTTTCTTTCATGATAAAACATTGATTCAGATCTGTTACAATGCCAAAAATAGTGCACACAACATTATTGGTCGTTATCGTTTTCCTTCTTATTAAATTATTATTATTAAAATTACTTGAAACAATATAAAATAATCAAAAATTCAAAAAAAAACCCTAAAGAATAACACAAAATAATTTATAATGACAAAATTAAAATTAAATTAAAATAATAATATTATAATTCAATAAAATAAAATTAACAATAAAGTAAAAGATATGATTTGACAATGATGATTTTGAAATAATAATTGCATTACATTATATTAATTAATCAATTTGTGTTTTAACTAATTGCCTACATTTATTTCTAAAATGTGGTAATGTGTCATGATAAACGTGTTGTTGGTGATGGGTCTCCAACTGCATCGCCCAAAAATCCCTTAAAAGCCCCAATACCATTAGTCGCCTCCTACGTACACCCACCGGAAGAAATGGGGTAGTGCTATTCTAAGCCGACACTACACAGCTCGATTCGAGATATAAAGTACTCTTATGTATTAATTTTAAATCTCTACTTTTTTATTATTTTATCTATTGAAATTTTCATGATTGAACCCTTTTTAAAACAGTTATTCTATAATTTTTAACAGAAAAATAATATAATGTCAGCCCAAGCCAACGGGCTAACCATTCAATCAGCCGGGTGATTGGACGTTTAGTGACGACAATTCATTTTACAACCGGGCTAGCCTTTTAACTAAGTGCCGGCGTTAAATTAAGCGGCTAGCTGCTTTGTCAGCTGGCTGATTTAACCAGTTGGCTGCGACACATACATTTACTCACGGCTATAAATCGCTTCGGAATAAGAAATTCTTCAGCCACTTTTGGAAGTTAAATGGGGAAAAGATTGTAAAACCAAGGTGTTTGTGGTGTCTCCAACCGCATCGCTCATATACAACTTTAAAAAAGCCCCAATACCCTTAGCCGCCTCTTACGAACACCCACGGGAAGAAATGGGATAGTGCTATTCTACTCTACTTTACTTCGCATTCATCAATCTATGCTCTTGCATGCTCTTTTATTCTTTTCGTATCGAACTCCAGCCATTTATATCAAACATAATGTTTATATAAAATGAAACATGTCTGAATTTACGTATTACATTATTTTTGTTCTTCATGAGAATCGAACCAGAGCGGCCCTGATGCCCTGGTAACATACCAACATATACATACATATACGGCTGTAAATCCCTAGAAGGGGTAGCCAGAATTAAGGAATTAGTAATTCCTCAGCCACTTTTGGAAATGTAAGTGGGGAAAAGATGGTAAAAATAAAGATTGTTGGTGATGGTTCTCCAACCGCATCGCCCAAAAAATCCCTAAAAAGCCCCAATACCGTTAGTCGCCTCTTACGTACACCCGCCGAAAGAAATGGGGTAGTGCTATTCTAAGCCGACACTACACAGCAACTAGGCCTGGTAACTAGGCTGACTGTAAACTATTGAATCATGGACATCCTAAAACGAAGAGGTGACCTTTAGTTTTAAACTTCTGAGACTAGCGTTGTAAATGTAAAGTTAAGCTAAATCACCTGTAATCAATATTGTAATATATTCAGACAGCACCATTCCAAGCCCTTTGAGTGAGCTCATCCATTAACTTGATTAAACGAACCAATTAATTTGAAACACCCGAATAAATACTGATCAATATCAGTTACGTAATTACTATGAAAGGCTAATTTCCATTGATTTAGTTTCTATATAACCTTTCGTATTTATGTGTTCCGTGTAGTTTTGGCTTTGAATATATAAGTTGATTTGGATGTCTGAAGGTTATATATGTCGCAGGAAAATCGTCAAACTCGTTAACTTATAAGTTTCCTAGGAAACTTGTAAGTTGACGGAAATCCGTCAAACAGCATGTGAATTTACTTCTTACCTGATAGTTTTTAGGAAACTTGTAAACTAACGGACTCACCTCAGGAAACATGTAAGTGGGGATCATTTTTGACAAGATTCCTAAATTTTAAATAATAATTTAGGAAATGTGTAAGCCTCCTAATGGCTGCTAGTGAAATTGTTAATAGAACCAGTTACTTATGATGATTGGTTAAGAAGTGAGTTGAGTAAAGAAAAAAACATGAATTTAAAGATGTGACAATGTTTTGATATTTTCGAATATCAATGAGGAACTTGACTAAGAAGGGTTTCCTAGCCAAGGTCTTACGTAATAATAAACGAAATCTTCGAATAATTGATTACGATAACGGATTTTTACACTAGTTTCCATTTGTTAAACAACCAACCTTCTCACTTGCTTTTCATACACGCACATCACAGTAGCGAATTACTACTAAAATTAGAAGGTTGCGCTGGGTATGCAGCCACTTCACCCAACAATCACTTAAAAAAAAAAGCCTTTGGTTTCCTCTTACGACAACCGCGGGACAAAATAATTATGAATGCTGTAAATTTGAAGGAGTTTAAAATCTTACAAGCATCGGTTAAGAATAGCACTAACATATTTCTGGCGGTAACCTATAACAATGGATGTCATTGAAGGCGATGCGATTACAATCTTTTCCCATTTAACTTCCAAAAGTAGCAAAAAAATTTCTTATTCCGACGGTCAGGCTAACCACCCTTTGTAGGGATATATTGCCGCGAGTATTGGTATTTATGTATCGGTATAATAACTCTCTTTAAAAAAAAGATCTAGAAGGTATTCATACTATATGACAATAAAGTATCACGATATATACTCGCACAATTTATAATTAATAAATACTCTTAAAACATTTTAATTTTAAGTCAGTAACATCAAATAATAGCAAATTAATAGATTAGCATTTGTAAAGCAAGGAAAATATTTGTTATGATTGCCGTGTTGTCAAGACGCGCGAATGCGTCACGTCACGTGACCGCCGCCAGCCAATCCGCATTGAATAACATGTCTTCGCGCCATCAGTGCTGCATTGACTTCCTAGCGGGATTCAGGAAACTTGTAAAGTTCCTAAAATACAGAATTTTAAATTCGGAAATTTGTCAAAAATTATCCCCACTTACAATTCCTGAGGTGAGTTCGTTATTTTACAAGTTTCCTAAAACCCATCATCTTCCATCAACCGTGTCCCAAACTTAGTGTGGTCCTGGTTAGAAAAACTATACAAAAATATAAAGATATTTTATCAAGTTATCTACTGTTATCTATGTGGTTAACTTATCATACTTGTTTATACTCGTAGGTATAAGCTGTCCTTACTACGTCTATCAACTTTCAAATGTATCTGAGGAGTTTCTGAAACTCTGCCGAACCCTTTTGGGGATTTATGGCCGTGAGGCCTTAGCTTTAGTCAGGTTAAAGTGTACTTGTGCAAACCAGCGATAGCCCAATCCCTTACGTAGATGTACTACCCTAGCAAAATGTTAGAATTCTGAGAGGGGTTGTCCATTAATCACGTGAGGCTTGAAACAGGGGGGTGGGGTTTGATAAAAATCACGAAAATAACACATTGGGGAGGGGGGGTGTAGTAAGATATCTCGTGTATTAAATTTTTCGTCAAACGCGCGATTTTTAAACAAATATTAAGCGGCACATTTTTATTATGGTCCTTAATTTCAGAATAAAATAAGATTATAGTTTATACTTACCTGTATTTAAAATAATATAATATCCAGAAAATTTTAAGATTCGTTGTAGCTACTGAAAAAACACGTGATGATGAGAAGGGGGGGGGTCTAAAACCTCACTACTCATCACCAATGGGGGGCTTAAAAATGCTAAAAAAAGATCACGTGATTATAGTGATTAATGGACAACCCCAGAACAGTTTTAAAAACAATTACACGAGATGTATGGAGACCTCTGCCCTTCGAGAACATACGGCGTGAACGTTGACAAAATGAGTGACTAGGAGATCATAATACAAATCACATATGTCTCTTACTTCCCCTTTAAGGATTGTAACACAAGTATGATTGTACTTAACCTTGTATTGTGATAATCTGTACACACTTTGGTTAACAGTGACCTTTGCCGGATCTTGTTTTGATATAGTGTGGCGCGATCGGGTTGGGTTACATGATGCGGTATATAAATAAATAGGTACCCACGGTACTTCGTAAGGACGTTATGGATTTTTCTATACAATTCGGTATGCAAAGTTTTACTAAAGTGATGCTGTTTACATAACCATTTCGAGATATTATGGTTATAAACAATATTTTCTTGAAATTTTATCAATTGAAGCTAAGATGACTGTTATTTTATTAAAAAACTGTCACAGTGTTTGACCTTCAACGTTGTTTCAAAGATATACGGCTTTGCAGTTTATTTATAAAATATCGAAAGTCATAGGTTTGTTTAGTATAATATCGTAATAATTTCATTTGACATCACAAATTCGTGATATGTTTTGCAATCAGCAACATTTTTATAAAACATTTCGCTTCATTTGCATGTCGCTACGTGATTTTATCAATCGATGACGTCATTAAGTACAAAAGTTAAACAATCTTTAAAAAATCATAACTTTACAATTACTCATTTTAAATGGAAAATATTCAAATTAGTCTTTTATTTTCGTGTTTACTATCGAATAAAAATATTTAATAAATACCAAAAAAAAACTTTGCATACCGAATTGTATATACAAGTATACATATACCATTAATACAATATTTTTTTACATACATACATATACTCACTCACATAATTTATCATGGTTGTTAACGGTGAGGGAAAACATCGTGAGGAAACCCACATGGCTGAGTTGTACTTAGTCATGTAACAGTGTATTCGTACAAAACGGCGATAGGCCTGCCCCCTATCACGTGAGTACACTGTCTAAGCAAAACGTGGGTACTTTCTCTGGAAACTAGGTAGCGCTGCCATGTGAGTTCAGAAGTATTGGTACCTCTGCCAACACCTTCGGGGATAAACGGCGTGAACGTTTATGTTTATGTTACATATACTCATGGCTTTAGATCCTTAGAAGGTTTAGCCAGAGCTAATGAATTTAAAATTCCTCAGCCACTTTTGTAAATTTTGCTGGGGAAAAGATGGTGATATAAAGGTTGTTGGTGATGGGTCTCCAACCGCGTCACCCAAAAAACTTTTAAAAGCCCCAATACCATTAGTCGCCTCTTACGTACACCCACCGAAAGAAATGGGGTAGTGCTATTCTAAGTCGACACTGCACTGAATATTTTTTTCTGTTTTGTTATTTTCTTCAGAAATACTACATATACTTTTTTTCGGATTCCATACCAAAAATTGAAAACGGGACCTCAGGAATTTGCTTGATATTAATAACAGTAATCAAAAATACACACATATATTTACAAAATACTCACGCAACTATTTCCCATTGGGGTAGGCAAGGTAAGTGACGATAGCATTAAATACCAATTTGTTACTTTCCGTATTTAATGTTTATTATATTATATGATAGTGCAAATACAAAACTTGTATTCTAACACTATCGTCATTCTCACTAAAGCTCTAACTCTAATAGCACTGGTATGTGCTAATATGTATTTTTGTTAAACCAAGTCACATACAAATATATCGGAATAAATAAAGGAAAGAAAAATTTCGACACAGGCGGGAATCGAACCCGCGACCTCGGGTATACGCCCCCTTCACTCTGCCATTGAGCTACCGTGTCAATGGCTGCCAGCGCGAAATTCTTCTGTCCTTTATTCAAAATTTATTTATTCTTTATTTATTAGTAATAATCCCCACATGAGGTTTTCATGAACAAAAAGATTTCAAATATGTCGGGCTCAAATTTGCAATTGCAGCCATTATTTAGGAAAATGGCAGGTAATAATGGCTGCAATTGCAAATCATGTATACTTAAATAGTTTTAATGAAGTTCATTTAAGGAAAACAATAAAGAGGTGTTAGTGTTGCCTTGGGATTTGTAGCCATGAGTATAGGTCGGTAGAAAGATAATAGATGGACATATCTTCAAATAATAAGATTGCTAACAAAAGCTTGGTGTGCTAATTATAATAAATAACTTTTCTATGTATCAAATTGGCCACAATTCAAATCAAACTGATAAACAAAATAATTATAATAACGCTACTTGCTCTAATAAACTTGTTTACACTAACGACCATGATGTCATTATGATTCAACCGCACAACGTCATGTAAAACCACACTTATGCAGCCAATAACATAAAACTAAAGAATATGTTAACCTTCTCCCCACCACCCGATCTTTGACAGATCTCATTCGCGACGCATACACTAAGCTCTACGCATCGATACCAACATGTTTAAAATCTTACTACTCTGTTGCTTTGCTACCCTAGTACATAGCAAAAGTGTCATCGTAGGCCAAGTGTACGATCAAACTGGAACTGTGAGGAAAGTTTTTGACAAGACGGTAGAAGCAGCTGCCATACCCTTATGGGTTCGTGAGGAAGAAGTTTACTTCGAAAGTTCGTTCCCAGAAGTTAAGATCAAAGGAATCGCCATAAAAGATCTAGAGAACAGTTTGGCTGAACCTTCAATAAATCGAGGTGGATTGGGACTGAACTTTGCGAATATAAAGTTGAAAAGTGAGAGAGGGTCCGGCTATAAGTTCCTAGTAGAAATTTATGCTTAATGTGATGTGAAGTAAAGTTGAATTATTTGCTTAATATGTGTGATGTGTGTGATTATTATTAAATAGTTTTCATAATGTGATGTTTTATTATATTTCCCTATAAGAAGGAGTAGGATGGGGTGAATGTATGGTTATAAAATAAGTACACAGCATTAAATTGCGAAACTTAAAAAACTTTATTCAAATAAGAATAATCAATATGTCTAAAATATACAAGATAAATTGTTATATTCAAAATTTTATGGACCACTGGAAAATATATAAAATTAAATTTAACATATGTGCAAAAGAAAATAATTTTTTTCAGTGTCAGCTAAGAATAGCACAAAGCCCGCGAGGTTGCAGTGAGTTTCGAGGCTTTGATCGTTAAACAATGTGTAAACTACTTGCTGGTGACCCATACCCCATACCCAACTATATTTTTTTACAAACTTTTTTAACACTCAGTTTTCAAAAGTGGAAGAGGTTTTTTAACCCTAATGTCCCGGCTATACCATTTTTGTCTCTGCCTAACCCACAGGATGAATAGCGTGTGTATATATACGTATTAAATTGACAATGATAGACAACCTTGAAATCACATTTATTTAGCACCTCAGTATATTTTTCTGAATCATTGACACATCCTTAGTGTGAAATGATTACACATCAAAATTTATATTTAAACAATACACACACAGTAGATACGTGATTTACACAATCACAAAACTAAAATCAAAATGTCCATCTATTGAGACTAATAAACTAATTACAGATAAAATTAGATCTTGCTAAATAATTAAACCACGAATATTTTAGGTACAGGTACACAATTGTAGTAAAAGTTATATACGTATTGTTAATAAACAAAATTTAAGTAATAATTTGAAATAGGTGACATAGTAAGAAATTTTATTGTTCAAATAAAATGTAATCAATGTTATGTATTGATTATATCGAACAAAAACTTAATAATATCTATTCTGGAAATCACCTACAATATTTCTCAGTTTCTCAATTTACAATTCATTAAATCACCAAACAATACAAAACACAATTCTCTACCTCTTCAATGATAACTATAAGATAGGAACCCAGTTTGTATAGCGAAAACTTCCACCCAAAATTGATACCCACGAAACGCGGCAGAACTTAACAGCAAAGTGACATATTTATCCCCCACACCTCCACTAATAACACGAGCACTACCCATTTTATCATATCTCAAATTAATCACCTCCACAGCACTTATTATTTGATTCTTCGTACAATTAATCGTTATTTCTTCCGATCTAGGCCAAAGAAAAGCTGTTTTTTCATACAGACTCTTATAAACCACTGCGGCCGAAGGATTTCGATAGCCGACGAATAAATCATTGCCATTAACATTGCAAGTGATAAATAAAACAATGATAATAGCTCTCATTGTAATAAACAAGTCGTGATGAGTTTCGTATGAAAACTGTTTTGTATTTGTGTAGAGAGACATTTATGTATCGAACAGTTGCTGCTGTTATCGATGTATGTAACACTTTTAAATTATCTGTAAGTTGATGGGATGATGAGTTTGTTTTACTGCTTATGATTGGGTATTCCTTTAATGGGTAGTCAGGGCTTTTGAATTAAATGCTTTTCTGGCAATACTCTGATAAGGTCTTGAAATCTTAATATTAGAGGAGTAAGAGAATAAAAATATGCAATTAGGGGTTATTAACTTTCGGAGAAGAATAATTAATATTGGGGAAGCAAGAGCGATTTGTCGGGATCGTGCCAAGTGACGATCGATAGTCTCTGCCTACCCCAATGGGAATAAAAGACGTAAGTAACACTGTTGCACTATCTGCATCAATTTATAAACCAATACCAGCGATGTATGGGTTATGATGACGAAAGATCAGAATATTTCATCATTATCAACGTTAAATATATTTGTCCTCAAGTTAACAATTTTACTCTGAACACCAGGTGACGATGTCACGTGATGTTCAGAAGTATTATTACCTCTGCCAACCCCTTCGGGGATATGCGGCGTGAACATTTGAGTCTTTAGCTTACAACTTTAATCATCAGTAAAAGTGAACCAAAACATCATGTAGAAAGTGAGATAATATTAATTAAAAATTATATGTTGCTGAGTTTAATTTATTTTTATGATAAACTTGGTTCATTTATCAACTTTTTGAGGAGAAGGGAAACATCACGAGGAAACTCTCCTGGCTGGTTTATAACATAACATAACATAAACGTTCACGCCGAATATCCCCGAAGGGGTTGGCAGAGGTACCAATACTCCTGAACTCACATGGCAAGCGCCATCTAGTTTCCAGAGAAGGTACCCACGTTTTACATATTCGTACGGTTCTATTTGGAAAAAAGGGTAGACATTTTTTTTTAGGTGGAAATTGAATATTCCTGATTTCTACCAGCGGGTGTGCGTTTAACCTGGATTCTTACTTGTTTATAATTACGCTTCAAATTGTTATCGGGATGGGCAATTTTTTTTGATACTATCTTTGTAAAGTTAAAACATGTGCCATGTACACTCATTCATGATACTTGCATGCTGTTTTATTTTTTTTTACTTTAAAATAACTTTGTCAAACTATAGGTGACTGTTTCGTGTTTTTAATTTTTAATTCAAACAAACACACAGACATGACAATTCTAACCTTTAGTTTTTGCAAGTGACATAGAAAGATAGTGGTTTCAATAAAATAAAGCTGTAGTGAATCCCTATTGCCTGCCGTACAACAACGTGATAGGACTAGGATAACAAAAAATTTAAAGAGCTCATGGCTTAAGCATATTCACACATTTGAATTTTAAAATAAGTTTAACTAGCTGCGCAGTGTCGGCTTAGAAAGGCACTAACAAATATCTCCCCATGAGTGTCGTAAAGGTATTGAGGCTTTTAAGTAATTTTGGTCATGCGGTTGGAGACCCATCGCCAACAGCCTTTTTTTTTTTACAATGTTTTCCCCACGTTACTTCCACAAGTTGCTGAGGGATTTCTTATTCTACATACATATACTCATACATATACTCACGGCTATAAATCCCTAAAAGGGGTAGCCAGATCTGAGAAATTAGAAATTCCTCAGCCACTTTTGGAAGTTGAGTAGGGAAAAGACGGTAGAATAAAGGTTGTTGGTGATGGGTCTCCAACCGCATCGCCCAAAAATCCATTAAAAAGCCCCATGTCCGTTAGTCACCTCTTACGTACACCCACCGGAAGAAATGGGGTAGTGCTATTCTAAGCCGACACTACACAGCAAAACTTATTCCAAACCTTATATATTATATATTATTGTATATCTCTTTAGGGATCTATAACTGTGAGTATATGTAATTATGTATGTATGTTGAATGGAATTGAAATAAAATGTGACAAATGTTAATATATTTTTATATGTTATTGGATTCTGTCAATGAAACTCTATGTTAAGTATCTTCTTGTATGGGGGTATGGCAAAGTGGCACTATATAGAATAGACACCTCTCTTTTGAAAACGCAGTATTCGTCGGTGATTGAGTTTCAGCCGTCTATTACAGTGCATGCTATGACAGCCTGGTGATTGGTGACCGATGGACGGAAAGGCATAAAGACACGAAAGTCTTAACAGGAGTAAAGGCTCAGGGTTTTTTAATTTAGGACCATTGGGATGTACTATTTAGGACCTAATTAGTACACAAATGTAGACATAATTACAAAATCATATTTATGTGGCTAAAAAAGAAGATCTTATGTTTTAATTAATGAAGTCTGTTGTTTTGTTACTTCACTTGCCTTTAAATATATAAATATATATATATACTCAGGGCTATAAGTCCCTATAAGGGATAGCCAGAGCTTTGGAATGAGAATTTCCTCAACCATTTTGGAAGTTAAGTGGGGAAAAGATGGTTGTAATAAAAAAAAAATTTGTGACGGGTCTCCAACCACATGGCTCAAAAATCACTTAAAAAGCTCCTATACCCTTAGTCGCCTATTACGATCACCCACGGGTAGAAATGGAATAGTGCTATTCTAAGCCGACACTACTCTATAACTTACAGACTCTTCTGCCTATAAAAAGATATTTCAGGTTGGTATAGTTTGCATTGCTAGCAAATTATTAAAACTTCAGTGAAAATTTCATTAATTTAGGATTTCGAACAATAAATTGTAACTTTGAAAAATATTTCTTCTCGATGACTATGCTGTCCTGGTACTTATTGACTGTTTTTTTAAATGATAAGTCTGCAAAACCCCTTATAAATTCAATTTTGTTTTTATGTCACAAATACGGTATACATAATATTGTGTGTGACCCACGCATTGTGTGATTGATAATGGTTTAATTAAAATTTAATGTTTACAAGAATTAGTTACATTTTGGTGGATTTTGAAGGATGAAGCAGGTGTCTTTGATATACGGTGACAACTGACACAAACATATGATCTTACAAGCATATAGGTTAAAGAAAGACAAAATTTAAATAACTTGATTGGTTGTACGTTGTACCATCTATTTTGAGTAAATATTATTTTTTCAAACGCAATGTATTTTTAAAGAGCTTATAGCCGACCCAATCGATATGTATAGGTTGGATGAAAAACAAGCCAAGATTGCAGGAGCCCTTCAATAAACTATTTTTATACCTAAAGCGGTTCGTAGTTGAC